>JAOEGS010023980.1:44808-56276 GCA_025447755.1 Corythornis vintsioides
TTTTTCCTTTTATTTTTCTCTTCCCCCCCCCACCCCCCCCACCCCCAGCCTGCTGCACCTATTAAAGTGGTTGGGCAGGAGTCCAACTGGAAGGAAAGCCTTTAAGTGATTTCAGAAAGGGCTAGTGGAACTTATTTAGGCCTGGGGTCTGCTGTGGTTAATTTTCAGTCTGTGTTTTGTGCTGTCCATTTCCTCTGAAATACTACCTGGGGTTTAAGGTTCCTCAGCACAGGATGTTAATAGGCCTCTGCAAACATTCAAAAGGCAGCTTTCCCACCACTAACCTTAAAAAGATTGTGGCACCAGGCCCAGGGTCAGATTGAATAGATGAAAAAGTATATGCTCTGCTTTTGCTCGCTCCTTGGACCTTTCCCTGTTGGCTTGCCTGACATTTTCAGTGACTTTTCTTAGTACCTTTTTTTCAGCATGCTTCCTAGAAAATACTGCTTATTACCTTCTCCTATCCCCCCAACAGCATTGCTAAATTGGGAAGCACAACAATTTGTAACCAGACTTTGCTGACTTCTTGGGCTTTTCTCCCTTGCAGCAGCAAGATGCTGCTTCTCGTGTCCCTGACCAGCCTCCCCAACCCCTTGGTGTGTAACACACATGCCACTGCCTGGTGCCCTTGTTGGCACAGCACTGGGGTGTGCTCTGCAGATCTCCTGCTTGCCCCTTACCAAGGAGAACATCTCTGTTGTGAGGCTACAACAGAGCTAACGAGCAATTAGTGGTTCCTCTGTTATATTGGTTTTTTTCCCCCGTGCAAGGCATGCAGGGTTCTGGTCACTGGGGTCCCACCTTTTGCAATGTTCAGATTTGGGACCTGGCATTCCCACACTATTCAAAAGGAACCAAAGGGTGCTGACTCCATGTACACCCTCCTTTGTAGTTTATAGCAGACACAGTTGCCTACCTCCTAATTGTAGCTGAGAAATTAAGAATAATTAGTGCCAAAAAGGTTCCTGGAGTCTGTGATGGCAAGTTATTGATTGTACTTTTTCAATGCACTGGCTTGGTGGACTCCATGCTGCTTGTGTTCCTCATCTTGACATAGGTGCAGCTCCCCTTAGAAAGGGATTCATGTAACTTGATTTTTAAGGGCTCACTTGGGTGCAATATGCAATTTATTTTTTTCAGAAATGTGAACTGCTGGAGTTCCCTGGGCTGGGGAGGAGTCTTAGTTTGGGAAGAGTAAGGAGGAATGGGTTTGGTTCTGTTCAGTTTTTTTTCTCTCCCCCAAATAGTGGTACCTTTTCCTTAATTGATTGGGGAACTAAAGCAGCATTTGAGAAGAGTATGTGCAGATGATGGGCCACAAACTAGGCCTTGAATCCCAAGCCAAGGATTTGTGTCCCTACCCAAGCCAGGTGCCCTTCAGGATTTTCCCCATGGTCTGCAAGTTTACTCATCTTCCTCAAACCCATTTTCAAGCTCAACAGTTTCTGGGTGAAGCAGACAGAGAAGGAGGCGAGAGCAGTGGGAAGGCAGCGCAGCGCCTGCTCCGTGTCAACTGCTGATGCAAGGTGCCCCCACAGCTCCACCCAAAGCAGGACACCCACAGTCACTGCTCCTTGGTGAGGATCTCTCTCATTACCCCTAGCAGCATGATTCCCAGGGTTGCTTTGTCCAAGCAAACTGCAACACTGTGCCCTTTCTGCATGCACAGAGGCTGCAAATCCCACGCCCGACCCGTGCCTGCGCCAGCACCCCCCGCCGAGAAACAACTGATCTTGGTCTAAACACGTTTGTGTATTTCTCCCTGACATTTGCTCTGCTAAAAGGTCAGGCTGCCGAGGTAGAGACAAGAGCAGTCTTCCTCATTATCACATATTACTGCAAATTTCCATTTCCAGCTCCAAAGTTGCCAGTGATTTGTGCTGGAGGGATGCAGCACAGACCGCCGGCTGCCAGGCTGGAAGCTCTGCCCTGAAGCGTGCCACTGACACCCAGGGACAGAACTAATGGCTGTTTGGGGAATGTTTGGGAAAATCCAAGGGAATTTCTTGCTGCAGGAAGTTGGTCGCTTGTGGCAACAAGTTGGAAAAATCTGTGGCAAATCTGTTAGATGTGCAAGGCTGCAGAAAGCAGGGGCTGTCCTGCAAAGAGTTGTTCATGGGTTTCAGTCTTCCCGTGGCTGTGCTGCTCTTGGTTCCTCTGTGTTGTCTGATATGTCCTAGAATCAGAAGGTGGTGCTGGCAAAGGCAGAAACTGAGAATGCTTCAGCCTGTATTCTTGCTCGGGGGAAGTGGATTCTGGGATCCCTTTGGCTGTTGGACATCACGAGACCAGGCTTAGAAAGAAAAGGGGCAGGGGGAAGGGGAAGGCAAACCAAGGTCTTGCTGGTGGGAAGATACAGGTGCCAAAATAAAGACATGTGTGGCACTGGAGTTGGGAAGGCTCTTTGGGACTTGTAGGGTTGTCTGCTCTCCATGGTTTCTGTCTCCCCTCCCTGCCCTGTGCAACCTCAGAAGCAGTTCTGTGCATCTTCCCATGTGAAACAGGCTGCAAACACTGGTGTAATAACATCACTGTAGCGTGAGCAGAGAGTGTTCTTCCTTTTTGCACTTATTTGGTTATGGACTAATGGGCACAGGAAAAGTTTTTGCTTGATTGCTAGATGACCTGTCAGGGAGATGTATGAGTGTCTTGTTGGTCCTCCTCTGAGCCCCATGTGCTGTGTGGATGGCCACTGGCTGACTTCTCTGATTTTTCTGCTGACTGCAAACACGCTGTAAGGTGGCCACTCAATGGTGGCCTTGGGAGAAGAGATGATAAACTGCTGATTTAGTAATGGAAGAGGAAGAACCTTACTTACTTTGGCCTTGGTTATGGGGAGCCCTTCTACAACAGCCAAGTCAGAAGAACAAACACTACACATAACAGTTTAAATGTACATTTTAATTTTTTTTTCCAGTAAAAGCCATAAAGAAAATATATTTTGGAAGAAAAATATTTTTTTTTTCCCATTCTTCCCCTTAGTTCTTATCCTTAATGTGGTGGTGGCAGACCACATAGCTGCAGTGGGGGAAGAAATATATTGTGAAAATAATGTGAATATATTCCTGTAAATCTAGTCTTTAGATATACAGATACTACAAGTTACCATGTAACTGTAACACAGTTGGGTACTCACTGGAAAAGGGGTTCCCTTTAGGATGGGCTGCCACTGAAGCATCCTGAGTCTGTGGGATGCTTTGACCATGTTCCTACCCTAAGAACCCCCTGATTTGTCCTTCCCTGCCAGATCTGCAGCAACACAAACACCTGACCAGGAAAAATCATTTCATGTAATTTCCTTGCCCTTGAGTTTGTGTCTTATAGAAAACATTATTTGCCCTAATTTTTGTAGATATTTGGGAAATCCCTTTTCGTGAAACATTTGTAGGTGCTTTGGCTGCAACGTGCACATGAATCCAGTACAGCAATAGTGATGCATTTGTGTTCTTGGCTGTTGGAGCTGTGCCTGAAGATTGCTGCTGAAATGCAACAAGCAGAGGGTGACCTCTCTTTCTCTGCTCTCCTGTCTTGCCTCTATAGAAACTTAGTGCTGCCTCAAACCCTGGGTGCCATTAATGAAATATTCCACTATTTTTATATTAAATTTCAGGATGGCCTCAGCTAGCGTGAAAAACAATGATATTGGATTTCTCTTGAAAATTAACAATGTATGTAACGCTGTGGAAAAAAAAAAGCTGACATTTACTCAGTGCCTGGAAGCAAAGAGACTGGGAGGTGGATGGCAAGCTGCTGCTGCTCTCCTCCCTCCTGCAGCCTGTCTGGGTGGCTGGGGTGGATTGAACAGTTAGGATAAAATCCAAGGAACACCACCACGGTTGCCGCCTTTCGCCAGTAGGAGAACGTGAGGGCTCACCAAGGGGGGAAGAAAAAAAAGAGATTTATTTTAGCAGCTGGCCTGGATGTCTGCCAAAATGAGAGGGAGCTCAGAAGTGAAGCTGGGCATCTTGGTCGAAGGATGCAGGAGATATGAGCTGGGGCTCGGCGTGGCAATCCCGAGCTCCAGTCTGTGCTGTGGGCAGGTTAGGAAGGCACCTTAAACCCCCTTCAGATGTCAAAGGGACATTCCCAGGCAACTGCTGT
This sequence comes from Corythornis vintsioides, assembly GCA_025447755.1. Taxonomy (NCBI): domain Eukaryota; kingdom Metazoa; phylum Chordata; class Aves; order Coraciiformes; family Alcedinidae; genus Corythornis; species Corythornis vintsioides. The sequence continues at coordinate 48,910 of JAOEGS010023980.1, forward strand.
GAGAAGTGGGGATGATGTGCAGGGGTAACAGAGCTAGCAGCTGGCCGCTGTGATGGGAGAGAAGCTTAGAAGAAATGCTACTCTGATTAAAGATTTTTAAGGCTTGTTTATTTATGGTATAAAATTAAGGCATCAATATTTTACCTTGGGTTCATTTTAAAATTAACTCTCTTCAGAAAGTTTACTGCAGTTAGCAGGATCCCATGTAACAGTGAGAGCAGGGAGTCACTTCATAGCTGCTTGTTGGAGAGGGTGCAGTGTCTGGTAGCCTATATTAGGCTGGCAGAATTATTTGATGAACAGTCTGGGGCAACCTGGAAATGAGCTTCCCTCAAGGAGAGTCCACAGATCAGCAGGAACACATTCTTGTAGGGAAGTATCTTCATGGCTTTCCTAATTCCTTTCTCTTGGCTTTATTCACTGTGTATTACTATGAGATTATTGACTATGTGATTTCTTTCTTGGTGTGTGCTGTACCAGAAAGGCATTACTGTACAAGGCAGGGAAATAAAGCAGGCTTGTGTTAGATTTGTGGCACTATTGAGTGTGGCTGGTGCGTGGCACACTCATTCTCATTTAGGGCTTGGTCCCCACCCTTCCCTGTGGCTTGGAGTTTGCTCTGGATGTGCAGAGCAAATGTTGGATTGTGAAAAGGTCTTCTTGTCTCCTTCTAGCAATTTTCCTGTAGGGCACCCTTGTTGTATCTGGGGGGGGTCTGTGCAGCACAGAAACTGTTCAAGTCTAATGAGGGGGTGTGCAACAATTATAGCACGCCAGGCAGGACGAGCCCTCACAAGCTGGGTTATCAACTGATTTGCCCAGAGTTGGGAGAAATCACCCCACCTCCACACACAGGCAGACACTGAGAGGCCAGGGGAGACCACGCAGCAAACTCTTCTGAAGTCCTGTGTGTGTTAAAACATCAGTGGCACCAATCTGCTCTTGGCACTAGAATGAGTGTAAATATACATGCTCCCCTTCCACCCCAGCTCCCCAGACACGGGGCAGGAGCAGGATCTCACCGGATCACATGTCAGCTTAAATTCCTCCCTTACAAGGAGTGCTTGTGAGAGGGTGCTGCAGATTTCTCCCCTTACCTACCTCAACTGTTCCAGTCTCTGCTTTGCTTCTTGCTTTAAGCTCCTGCACGTGCAAAGAACAATGCAAAGATGTCTCAGGCAGGACCAAGATAGCCACGGAAAGAGAGCTCTTTAAGTCTATATGATTGACTGGTCAGTTCTGGTCAGCAGCTGGACATTAGAAAAAGCCTAAAGGAAACAACCCCTCGTGCTATGGCACCAGAATAATAAATAAAAGTGCATATTGGTGCAATGCTTTTTCTCTAAGAAGAGAAGAAATGTAACAGCTTTCCTTTAATACATCACATAATTTATTCCAACAAACCAATGCATTTTGTTGTTGCCATTATCATTTGATGGAATACTTTAAAGCTAGTCCAAGGTGGTGCATTTTCAAATATAATGTATACAGTACATCCAGCAGTTAACAAAATTTGGATGTGCGGCGTAGAATGGTCATTATTTTTGCTGAAAAAAAAAAAATAAAGGCACTAATTACTTACAGACAAGATACTTAGCACAAACAGATAAGCTTCAAAATGAAAAATTCTCGGTTTATGATAATTATGTTCTCTGCTTTGTTTTCAGAGACTGATAATTTGAGGCTTTAAAATCACCAGGAAGCCATTAATTGGAATTCTTCAATAAAAAATAAATTACATAGAAGTTCATGATGAGTTGTAAAAACACAGAGACTGTATTATGCAGTGAGCGACATTGCTCTGCTATTTATAGACATGCATAGCTATGCTACAGCAAAACTGTAAAGAATTTGAGATGTGCAGATAGCAATTATTCATGGATCCCAACGATCTGCAGATAGTTCAAATAACTGCTTTTAGCAGATCAGCTATCCAATAAAAGCAGGGCTTTATTTCCAAGTGGCACTCTTCTAACATGTTGCTTCTTGGTTTTGACATTTTCTATGACATTATTCTCCTGGAGCTGGCTGTAATGAGAAGACACAGGAATCCACGTGTCAGAGCAGATGCTCCACTCCACGTGTGTGCTTATTCAGAAGAGTTGAGGGGATCTTTTCTTGTGGTCAGTGGTCAATATGGTTCTTCCTCCTCTACCAGGCTCAGGTCCTGAAATCCATAGCAGTTGACCAAAAGGAAGTGTTTGATTTCTCTTTCTTGCCTCATTTTTCTGCTCTCCCCTTGTTCTCTGCTTTCACCTGGAACTGATGAGTGGCTGATTCTGTGAAAGCTGGTAGAGCAGGTTCAGTGACCAAAGATCTGCCTTGATCCTTGTGCACTGATCACAGAATTTCTCATGGCTTACAAAGGAACCAGGCTGAACTCTTGTTGAAGCTATGTGAGCAATCTGGGGGGATTTAAGAGGCCTGCCCTTGAGAACTTCCACCTACCCAGACCCCTTAAAGTATCTGCTGCTGTCCTAAACACATGGCACCACAGTGGGGCAGAGCCACCAGACTTCAGCAGCTTTACCCTGAGAATGAGTCTCAAGAGGGTGGTGGACACGCTGAAGCATATTGCTGTATTCAGCTTCTCTTTGCCTTTCTCCAGCACATGGGTGAGCCCCACAAGGAGACTGGTCTTCCCCCTTTCCTGAGGGAGAGCTGACACCTCTCTGCAATTGCTTGGGATCCAGGCCTGAGACTTGAGACAGAGCTGCTAATGGGCTTCAGTTAATTGTCTGACCCAGAGGGTGTGAAATGCTGTTACATTGCAGCTCTGCTCTTTTCATGACCACTGACACCCCGGGCTCCTGCAAGGAGCTCTTTAGATAAAGCAAGTAATAAAAGTGATCGTAGGGATCCTTGACACATGCCACCTAGTAAAGGAAACGGGGCAGGTTTCAGCTCATTCACCAGTGAGCTCAAGGGGGATGCACAAAAGAGTGAAGTGGCCTTGGTAGAGCCTGGTCTAAAGTTACACTTCAGGAGGATGGAGGGAGTATTTCCTGAGGACAAGATCAAAGGCCAGTAGAAAGCCTTGTGGCTGCCATCATATGCAGGTAGCATTCAAGGGCTTCCCGTGACTCTTGGGCAAGCTCATAATAACATAATCAATCTGGGCAAGTTCATTCTCACAGTGTCAACAAGCACAGAGTTGCAAACCTTCTTTCTTAATATTTTGTGGCTAAAATTAATGCAAAGATTTCATCTGGTTTACCCCCCCTGATTGTTTAAGTCTGATCAGGGAAGGCAGGACAATGCAAGCCCAGGGAGACAAGGGTGAGAGCAGCAGTGAGTCTGCAGGGAGATTGCTTTGGTGTCAAGACATCATGTCAGGATACAAAGCCATGCTAAAATGCACGTTGGGTCTCTGCTGGCACTTGAGGAGTATCATAATTCCTGGAAAATAAAACCTACTGCATGTCACCCAAATCAATTGATAAGAGATCTCAGAGTGATTAACAACTGGGCCCTCCCATTCATTAGTCAAGGTGGCTTCTGTCCAAAGCTGATTGTTGGTGTGGGCCAACTATGATAAATGCTCTCTTACCCACCGGAAAGAAACACTCCTTAATGAGCTATCATCTTGTGTACATTTTAATTTCCAATTTGCTACAGTGGGTATACAGAGTGCTGCTCTGAGGCATGCTACCCAAAGCAATAGTTGAGAGTATTTCTTTCTTTGTAGGTTCATGGAACTTATGGATGCCATGACCTGATGTCTGCATATTATTAGCAGTGCAAAAATAAAAATACTGTAGTATTCTTTACAAGAAAGTATTATTGTGAGGCACCTAAGCATTTGGGGGATATTATTGCAGTGGCTGGGCACCCACAGCTCCTGTTTACTCATGAGGGAGTTACTGATGCTCAGCACCTTTGAATTTGGTTGGTTCTGCCTATGCTCCATGGTTCAGTTGTGGCCTCTTTCTCCACATTTGTTAGCCTGAGAAATGTCCTTCTATAGTCCCTGTGCTCCTGTGGGAGGGCAGAGGTCAGGATGTCCCATTCAGCAGCCCCTGGAGGAGTTGACAAGGACACAAGGAGCCTGCCTGTCCTCTCCTGACTTTCCTTTCCTTCTGCATCCCTGAAGTTCACATCTCAGCACTGAGACAGTTCTTGGTTCTGGAAATACCTTGCACGTCCCATCCTCTCGCAAACCTCAAACTCTTAAAGACCATCAGTGACATTTGTGCCATGTCTCTGAATTATACTCAGTAGAGTGGCTCTTGGGCCAATGACAGCAATGATGCAAAAGGTCACTTGATGGACCTTGGTGCTCTGTTTGATTTACTTAATTTATTTGGCTTGCAATTGAGACAGGACACGCTTAATACGTTGGCCGCGTCACAGGCAGCCAAGCTCTGGTCCCCAGCACCTCCTCAGATTAGAGCATTTGTAGGAGCTGTTAAAAGAAGTGGAAGGAGTTCAGCATCTTTTTTTTGATATGTCAGAATTTCAAAGGATTTCTGAAATTTAATGAACTCATTTAATAGGCATAATTGTCTTGAGTACATGTGAGAAAACTTCTGAAATAGCAGAATTAGGCATGCTCCATTTTGTAGCCTTTCAATGACCTCCAGCAAACGTGTGACCCAGATATGAAAGCCTCCTGTCCACTTGCATAAACATGATGTTTTAAAAAGGCAGGGGGGTCTGGAGGGGGGGGGGTGTGTGTGAATAAAAGAATTGAGCTTTTAATGGCACATGGACAGAGACATACTGCAACTGCAAAACAAATTCAGAAGCAGATAGAGAATCGCCTGGAGACTCCACATGCCAAAACTCAGCCTCCTCCCGCCTGAGAGCTCTGGACCCTTGGTCAGAATTGCTCTGGCTTTTCCTACACAGAGGCTTCTATGGTAGGAAGGTGCACAGATCTGCTTTAGGCCCCTGGGAATCTCTGCTGTAATGCCTGGACAACGTCCAAGCTGCTGTTGCACAAAACGTTGTGTCGTAACGTATGGGGCTTTTTCTTTCCTGGCTGTGCAGGGGTGGCAAAGGCAGAAGTGATGGCCGTGGCAGGAGGGGAGGAGGTGGCAGCTGCACCTCTGACCAGCCCTCTTGCCATCTGTGTACCTGTGATGGTGCAAGAAAAAGCCAGAATTTAAAAAATCATATTGACTAACATGCATTTTTAAGCCATCATTAACTTCCTAGCACATGCTTTTCCTGCTCCCTTGGTGCAGAGGAGATTCTGACCATGAGCTGCTTCATCATGAGTGGCTCTTGATTAGTTTAGGCTTCCCATTACCACAGGAGTGAGCTCTGGTTGACAGGCCTCTGAATTCATAGGTGTGCTTGGGAGAAGAAAGCCAGGTGCACCCATGCCAGCCCACCCAGGGTACCACTGCTGCTGCCACAGGCTGCGGCTTCAGCATCACACCCATCAAATCCCCACTTCCCACACCTTTACCAGGCAGGTTTCATTAAAAGCAGGAACCAGCAAAGTGTTGCTGGGATTTAAAATCATACCTCATTAGTTATTCACCGCTACAAATGAGGTAGCTGTTGTTTCAGGGAGAGCAATTTCCAGTGTGCACTGGCAAAGAGAGCTGGCGTGGGGCACGGAGCAACTTCCCAAACTGGGCATCTCCAGCTTGCCCAGAAAACTGGGGGTTTGGCTACTCCTGGGGTTTTACACACGACCAGGATTGCACATTGTTCATGCTTGCTTGCAGCAACGATACTTTTCTGTCTGTGAAAACTCATTTTTCGTTTTAACAATAATTCCCAGGCAGGAAAAAACATGTCCTGTTATTTTTGTTTTTGGGTTTGTTGGTTGTTTTTTTTTTCACTGAAATCAAATATTGGGCCAAATTACGCTCTGATTTTGCAACTTGAAAATCTGCCTTTGCAAGTTAGTGCTGAATTTAGTTCGTTCCCCTCGGGCGTTTTCCATGCAATAAGAAATTTGTTTCTTTTTTCTTTTCTCTTATTTGTTTTTGGGTTTTTTTTCCTTTCCCTCCTGCCTTTTGGGGAAAATGAAAACTCAAATGAGAGAGTGAAGTCAATTGTTAGCTTGAAATTTTCTGCACTCTTGATGTTAGAAGAAACCCCTACAAGAAGGCTCACTCCAAGTATCTTGCCTGGCAATCTGCATTACCAGTGTGACTAAAGCTGCTGATCCAGATGAGGTGTTTTGAGTGCAGTAGCCAGAGATTAAAAAAATAAAATAAAATCCCCCAAACCAACACTGAGAAAAAATAAAACTTTGAGACCTTAATGATTCTGTTTAGCAGTTTAAAGGGAGAAAGTGGTGAGCTGGTCTGAAGATTTCCATCCTCTGCTACTTTTGCTGCTTCCACAACACTGCAGGGGAGAAGGAAAAAAAAAAGCCTTTGAGCTATAATAGGTGTAAAACTAAGCAAATTCAACCAAGTTGCAGCGAGCAAGAATGGAGAGCAGTGTTCACAACATTTTACTTGGCAATCTCTTCAGAAGTTCTCAGATGTGGAGGCTGGGAGTGTGATACACAGAGACAGATTGCTCTGTGCTGGAAACAGGGAATTTAAGGTGCCACATAGAACACAACTTTATTGGGTTAACAAATGCAGAGTGCAAACCACGCTCTTTGGCACAGAAAAAAAACAAAAAAAAAAAGAAGAAAAAGCTCTTCAGCACCAAAGTTTTTATGTTAATCTAGTAAAAGCTATTACAGTATCTATCACTGCTAGCCTTTTAAAAGCCAGCAAGGCTGAAGGCCACAACCTATACATCTTCAGAGCAGATATCTAATTTTTTTTATTTTGCAGAAGTGAACTGATAAATGGCACGTCTGTGTATGTATATGTACGTATGGGTGTGTGTATGTTTTCCTGTGACTGCGAGACATAAAGTAGATGGCAAGGGAATGTAAAAGCTCATTATTGTTTATCATCGAGCGTGGCAAAGGGACAGAAATTAAAGAGTCTGGGAGGGGAAGTGAGCAGCTGTAGCTGTACTGACACCAATAACTTTTCATGAAGATGAGTCAAAGTGTCAGGATTTCAGAGCCTCGTTGCTGCCCTTTTGCACTTCACTGCTATAGATCACGACAAAAGAGAGAAGTGAGAGAAAGATGCTCCTCTGCCCACTGGGGCCAAGAGGAAACCAGCCCCATGCAAATATCTGAGATGAGAAGCTGAACACACACCCTTCTCACAGCTGCAGGGACGGCTGCTTTCCGCAATGCCAGCACCTTTCTGAGGTGGAAACAGGTACAGAGTCACAGTCACAGAGTGTCAGGGGTTGGGAGGGACCTAGGAGATCATCTAGTGCAACCCCCCTGCCAGAGCAGGGGCACCTAGGCCAAGTCACCCAGGAACAGATCCAGGGGGGTCTGGAATGTCTCCAGAGCAGGAGACTCCACAACCCCCCTGGGCAGC
>JAOEGS010023980.1:56314-77645 GCA_025447755.1 Corythornis vintsioides
TTTCCCCTCAACCTCTTGTGCTCCAACTGACTCCCATTGCCTCTTGTCCTGGCACTGGATGACACTGAGCAGAGTCTCACTACCTTGGCACAAGGTGCCCTATGGACCTGCACAAGGTTCATGCTCAGAGTGTTTTATCCCTGAGAGTTGGCCCTTAAATATCCCCTCCATGAGCAGGTAGGTAGCAAGGCAGACCAGTTGCTGGCTGTGCTTTCAAGCTGGCCATGGGGCTTTCCACCAGGCCCTGCCGTGCAGGTGTCAGATGCAGAGCGTCCTCCTCATGCCCTGGTAGCTCTTCATATTTTTTTTTGGTGTCTGTCTGCTACTCAAGTGGCAGTGGATGAAGCCCCATTGGGCTCAGGAGACAATGTCGTGCAGCACTGTGTGGTCTACAGTTTGGTTTTTAAAAGCAAAATGAGAAGTGAGAGGCAGCTGCTGAGCTCACGGGCCTTTTGTGAAAAGATGGCCCCCAAGTTGCTCTCTTGAACAAAGAAATAAAGTCATTTGCAAAACCTGAATTGCCCACAGTGGTAGAACAAGCTGCCCTTGTACTCATCTAAAGAAACGGAGATAGCAAGGGATGCTCAGACTTGGATGATACCCAAGCATACTTTTCTCTTTTCAACTCAAATAAACCACCTCTGAAATCAGAAGGTTTCTGCTGTGAAGAGGTGCTGCTTCTCACCTGCCAGCTCTTTCTGCTTGGTTTCTTTCCACAGTACCTCAAGGTCCCAGCTGAGACAAAAGTCCCACTGTGACAGGAACTGTGCACACGTCATTGAAGAAAAACATTTGCTGTCTCACAATGATTTGGATTTAAATATAGTGGTGGGAGGGGAAAAAAAAAAAGAAAAGTGAAGTGACTAGTGGCTAGTTGCAGATTGGGAGTGGACTTCACCTCTGCTGCTGCACTGGTGGCCTCAGGAGGAAGCCATCCTGCTTTGTCCTGCTGTGCCAAACCTGTGTCCACCCAGCCCCAGTGAGCAACAGCAGGGAATTGCTTTTTTTATGTGTGTGTGCATGGGTGGTGCTGTTGCCTGTATCATAATGAATTAGAATTGATTAGAAAGTTCAAGTGCATTGCATTGGCACGGGTTGAAAAGCTGGAAACAGTTATATTGCAGAAAATGCCTCATTTCCAGAACAGCATCACCCCTGCTCGGTGGCTACTTCACCTAAGGGAAGGAGGTATCTTTTGTGTGAGTGGATGTATTCTTTAAAAACATGAATATCTTTCATTTTACATGCAGAGTTTTAAAACAGGGGCCAAAATAGCCTCTGGAAGCCCCTGGCAGCAGTGCCTTTAGTATCTCTGTCCAAGCTGCCTGCCTGCACTCCTCTCACAGTGCTTTGGTGATCATTTGTAAGCCACACTTTGAGACTGATTTTACTAAGCCCAGTTCTGGCTGTGCTCCCCACACCTTATTACCTGCACCTCAGCTCTCCAGAATTTGCTGTTTTTTCAGAAAATGTGATGTCCCCTTCAATACTGTAGGTTAGACCAGAGTTTGAGCATCTGCATCTTTTTTTTTTTCAGGTGTCTGCAATGGTTTTTAGGTAGTTTGGCAACTTGTAAACCAGAGAGGGGCAGTTGTCCTGTCATGCACTTTGAATTTTCAGCTGTGCATCTACTGATGCAGGTGTTGATTTGGGATTGTGAATAGATCAAAGGGAAGGCTTGGTCTGAGCTTCTCAATGGTAAATATTGCACAGGCACAGCTACCTCCACAGTCAGCAGTGTGGAATGTTTTCCACAGTATTTTGTTTTATATTGGGCATTTCTTTTCAAGCAGAAGTCAGGCAGTTTGGGTCCCAAGCCTCACCATGAATACATTTTATTAATTAGGTATTATTAGGTATTATTAAATACCTAATACTAGGTTGCATAAACTTCCTGAAGTAAAAGCAGTGAGCCTGTTGCCTCTAGTTTATTACAAGAACCTCCCCAGTCCTAATGTCTGCCCAGATTTATTGGGAAAAATCTCTGCTCTCACACTGCAGGTACATGTATTTTGATGATATTCCATCACAGCCAAATCCTCTGCTGCTGCTGAGGACTCTGGAAACCAAAGAAGAAAAAAAAAAAGCTACATTCAGATGCTGAGAGCTAGAGATGTCCTATTTGGAGGCAATTTTCAAACGAGGTGCACAAACACCCTGAAAACTGGAGCAGGGCAGGAGCCAGAGAGCAGCTGCCTGTCCCCTTGCAAGAGAGAGTGGCAAATAATGAGTTGGTTATAGAAGAGATAAAAGGAAAAGCTGACCTCTGTGATAAGTGTGGGGGTGGTGGAACAATGGAGCAAGGAGGCAATTTTTGCAGCTCTCTGGGATGAAGTGGGTACAAGAGTTAAGGTGGCTGAGCAGTAAATTTCAGCTGGTGCACAGCTGCGGGGGTTACTGCTGGAGACTGTATCAGAAAGAAGAAAAATGGATATTGCCTGCAGAGGGACTTGGCACTTTATTGGGCTTCCAGGAGAAGTCAGCTCCAGCGTCCGCAGGAATTTCCGAGATGATTTTCCAGCTACTTTAGATTCACTGCAAACAGGTTTCAAGTGATAAAATTCTTTGGGGGATAGGGGTTATAATGAACGAGCCGTTTTAGAAGAGAAAAACAAATACGGGGTTGTTGCAACATCTTAGCAGCGAGAAAGCCATTGTTTCCAGATTTGTGTTAATGATAGGGAGTGGGAGGAGAATGGCCAGACGACAGCGTTTGTAAATGAGGGAAGCGATCAGAGATCAACGGCAGCCCCAGGAGGAAGGGTGAGAGCAGTTGGAAAATACTAACTTTCAGCTCCCATTCTCATATCCCTTAGGATATTTTGTAAATTTCGTTTTTTTCCTGAAGAGCTTTCTGGGCACCTCAACTGAAGACAGTGCATTAAGCCTGCAGAGCTCTGGTATTTGGCTAGCAGTTAAATCCAGCTTCAGCAGCTAATACCAAAGAGCCTGGAGTCAAGGGATGCTGCAATACTTGAGCCTGGTGAGCGATGGCCAGCTGATGTGATTTCAAGACTCCTGTCATGAGCACAGCTCTCACCATGTGAACAGTTCTGGGTATTGCTCACAACTTGTAAGAACAAAGTGAAGAGCAATATTTGAACTGCATTTGCTAAATACAGCCACATGAACGGTATTTGTCTCAGAAAGGAAGGCAACAGAAAGGAAAAATCTCCTGTCAAGAGGCATTTATACAAGGCACCAGGAAAAAAAAAATCATTATCTGCTCTGGAGATCCAGATCTGTAGGCAAAAAGATGCAAAGTAGGAAATCCCAAAACACAAAAAGAATTAAATTGCTCAACTAACATTATCTTTCTTGTATGATAATAATTATGAACAGAGGCACCACTTGATGGTTTGCAGATTTCTTTCTCTACTTAGTTCAGCTAAAATTTGTGAAGTATTTCCCTTCATCTGTAGAATAGTTGACTTGTTCTCATGGCATCCCTGGGCTTACCCAAAGCTGAGTGCAGTCTTTCAGCTGAAGCTGGGTGTCCCTGTGAAATAAGCACTGTGATTTCATCACATCTTCCTGGCTTCAGTACAGAAATTCCTGTGGAGATGTAACCACCTGAGCCGTGCAGAAAATGATTGCAGGTGAGCAGAGCTCACACCCTTTACATTCACTGGAACAGCAACCCAGAGACACAACCCCTTTACACAATGCCCATTGGGAGGCCAAACCAAAATGGTTTGGAGAAACAGAAGTTTTAAAGAGTTGGAAGAGTTAGAACATCTTAGTGGCCTAATCCTTTTTATGGTATTCCAGAGAGATCTTAAATATTTCCAGTATTGAATAAGTGCTGCCTTAAATCATTCAATCACTCCATATAGGCAATCAATCTGAGGCCTGTTTCCAGCCTCTCCTCACCAGGTGACTAGGACTGCTCCATCAGAGTTGTTGTTTTCTCTCAGGCTGCCATTTTCCACCCTTCTTGGCAGCTCCTCTTTCCCCAGCAGGCAACTGGTAAGCAATCCTTTGAGTGTATTTCGTCTTTGCTTGTAATCATCTGCAAATCTGACCATCAGTAGAGCATCAGGAGTGTTTTTTATGGGTTGATGTGCCTTGCCCTGTCAGAGATGAGTTGGGCCAGGTTCTCATGGACATCTTGGCTGATTCTGTCAGCAAGGTTACACCAGGCAGAGGTTTGGCACATGCTGTAAAAACTAACCCTTGACCCAGCCCTGGGCAAATGAGAGAGAGGCAGATGTTTAACATGCCTGATGATGAAGTCAGATGAAGACATTTCAATATTGACTGAAATACTTAATGGCACTGGCACTGGCTACTATAAACGTATTTTCCTTTTGGTCACAAGCTCAGAGCTCACTAGGTGGATTCTCCATCCTCAGCTGAGGATGTGACTGGGAGAAAGGGTGATCCTTTGCACAGGCCATCATCCCCACAGCCTCTGCCCTTGAACACGGGAGAAAAATGAACCAGATGCAAGTGGCTGGTGATTTGGTTTTCAGAGCAGAGGATGTTTGCCTCTCCGTGGCCAGAAGCCAGTAAGCTGCCAGCAAAATATTTGTGTGAAGACTCATGTAACATCTTCTGTCTGACAGAACGCATTAGCTGGCTGGCCCCCTGGCCAGGAGTGAGCATCCCAGTTCTCTGCCTCAATGGGCTGTGTTCCATGCAGCCAAAATGCTCAGCCTCGGGTGCTGCTGGTGTTCTCCACACTGGAACCCGAGACAGAGCTGATGTCAGGGACCCTGAGGTGGGGGTGAGGCTCCATCCCAACTGCTGCTGCTTGGACGACTTGCTGACACCAGAGTCCCAAAAATCTGGCTTAGCAGAGGGCAAGACCTGAGCCAAAAAACTGCAGATGAGCAGCTGCTGGGAGCAGAAACTCCTTCACAAGTTCTGCTCCTCTCTTACATCACCCAAGCTGCTTTCCTGACTTTCAGCAAGGGCTTGTCATTAATTAGGTCACGTGTGGCCATTATATGAAGTGCTGCATGATCCAGTAGGAACAATGTTCTGTGTCTTCACTTTGTAAGTCTCACATTTTCTTTGCTCTCCAGGTTGTGCTGAGATGGAAGAAGAGCCTTGGAGAGGGAAGATTAACCTTTCACTGGCCACAATTCATTCCCCCTTATCACAGGGGATTGGGCAACCCACCCCCCTCCCAGCCAGCCTATCTGTCTGAATTGCTGAAAGCATAATGCTCCCATATGAGAGATAAGTAAGTGAGCTCTCTTTCTTTTCCATAGGGATGAACTATAGTGTATGCAGATTATTAGGAGAAGAAAATAATATCAGAGAAAGGTGGCTTTCTTAAAAGGCATCAGTAGCATTAGTGTCATGTGTGAAGCACCCATTTGTGACAACTGTACAGACCTTTCAATGGAAAATTGTGCTGTGCTACCTTTTAAAGTATGAAATGCTAATTTTGGATTTACAGTTTTTGAACTGGAGGGCTGCATTTTGCATGGAATTTTGTTTAATTTCCCAGTGAAAAAAGGCATTTGAAACACAACTGCCTACAGCCAACTGTCAACAAAAATAAACTGTAATAACACGCAGCCTGTCACTGATTTATGTGGTGATGTGGTAATCTTCTCAATTTAGCTGGGTATTTCTTCTTCATACCAAATCGCTGAAAGTCTTGCTAGACATTTATGAATATCAGGAGGTACTGTTAGGATGATAATGGGGCAAGATTAAAGAGGTGTTTGCCAGTTCAAAGTGCCAGTTAAAGAGACAGGGAATCAAGAGGTGTAGACATACACGGCCCACTGGTAGAAGTGAACTTTATATTTTCAGAGTTGCTTAAGATTTGGGAGACAGCATATTGAGATCCATCTGCCACCAGAGCATCTTCCTAAAGGGAAGCTGGGGGGAGCAGCTATATGCATTTTATTTCCCTTAAAAAAAAAAAATCTGCTTTGTTTAGCAGAGGGTGGGTTGGGACTTTTAGGTACTGAAGGTGAAACAAATGATCGTGGGTGATGGTGTGAGAAGCAGTGTGCTGGGACTCCTCACCCTGTTCCCCAAAGGCTGATGTGGTCACTCTGCACCAGGCTGCACCTCAGCAAGGACTGGAGAGCAAGATCCCTCCCTCTTGATGTTACAGCTAAGAAAAGCAATTGGCCTCTCGTAAAGAGCTGGAACTTAATTCAGACAAAACGATGCTGCAAGACTTGAGCTGCAAATAAAAAGACAAGTTTGTGTTTTGCAAAAATGTATAATTTACCAGGCATTTCATTATGCTGCATAAAAAGGCAAAAATGATAATTGAAAATAAATGTGGCTGCCTAGCTACAGTATAGGCTGCCAGCGTTACTGGAAATAGAAGTGCTTTCTTGCTGAAGATAGTTAAAATTTTGATACAACTTCTGTCTGCAGACTTGTGTGATGCATCTTGTTAAATTTGTTTCAGTTGGGGCATTTGTTAGAGAGGAGCAGGCAAAACGTGAAGCTCTGCCTGGGTATTTATGTTTTTAGGGGTTTATACAATTACATTAATTATAAATAACGTGCTTTGCCAACTTGGGGCTGCAGAGCCTGGCTGAGGAGACACGTTGCTGGGTTGATTTCAGGGTGGGCAAAGGCCATCAGTTACCATCAAGGTTGACAAAGATATTCCATTGCAAGTTCCTGTCTTCCAGGGAACGTGTTACAAGTAAAAATATAGCAAAGTATTTGGCCACATAATAAAGGAAACCTGAGTTGCCATTTTGCTTTGGCAGCCTACAAAGATGGGGCTACTTGAGGGTGCTGAGAATTACTGGAAGAGGAGAAAACAGGTCCATGAATTGCAATTGCTTCTGCTCTGGAAGCTTCTTTCTGGTCCCCCTCTGGCAAGAGAAAGTTGTCACAGACACGTGTCCTGAATTTCCATTAGCTCTGGAAAAGCTATAAAAGGAAAAGAGACCTTCCCTTGATCCAAAGAGGCTTGAAAACCCCCAAGCTGGCTTTGGAGGCCAGAGAAGGTAGGGTCTGGGACACATCAAATGAAACAAAGAGTTGCTTGTCAGGTCTCCCACACAGCAGATCCCCACTAGGATGGATGGCACAGGGACACAGTGGATGGACAGCTGTGAAATGAACTGCTCAGGAGGATGAGACTCTCCATGTGTGTGTTTAGATTCACTGTATACGTTTGTCTCTTTTTTTCTCTATTTTTCCCCCTTCTGTTTGGATTTTTATCTATAGCTTCAGCTGGGCTGCATTGTTCAAACAGTCATGGCTGTGTTTGGATGGGTCGGGCCCTATGAATTCACTTGGCCTTGAAGCAAACAAACTCTTCATGAATAAAGAAAGGAAAATAATGCCTGAGACAGAATGACTTTAAAAATGATTAATATCTATTCTTTCCTTCATAATTTGCCTCCAGACTTTTCCCTTTTCAAAATAGCTTGCCATTAGCAGTTGAACTTTGAATAGTTGGTATTTTGGTGGAAGTGGTGCTTTGAAGCCAAAGGGAACATTATTATTATTATTATTGTTACTATTGCTATTATTATTATTTTATGAAAGAAAGGTTCATTTTGATAAGTTCAAAGCCCAAGATGAATATAGGAAGGACCAAGTCCTGCCCTCAACCACATCTAGTTGGCTCAAATTGGCCACTTGAAACACAGCAACATTTGCCAGAGAGACACTGAAATTCTTGAGCCCATAGAGGTGTAACCACCACCCTGAGGGTCCCAGACAATAACTGCTCACAGAAAAGCAAGCCCAGTGCAGAGCATGGTGGAAGGGCTTTGCAATTATAAAGGAATGGGATATATCAGGGATGCAATTGACAGCCACTAAGTAGCTCAGCACCTCTCAGGGGCCTCCCCTCAGGTTCCCTACACCTCATCTCAGGCAGGAGATTTTCTTTCTTCAAAGGCTTTTATTAAAAACCAGTTCAGGTAAATGCTGACAATAAGCAAGCAAACCTGTTGAGCCCTGAGTCCACAACCTTCCAGGCAACAGGATGCTTCTCTGTGACATTTCAGAGAGCTAGCAGTTGAAGAAAATATTGCATGTTTTACCTTTTCTGCTTAAATTACGGGGGGGGAGGATACAATAAAAAAGTGTGCTCTTGCAATTACCTTTAGGTTCAGCAAATTCTCCCCCACCTCCCATTCCCAAAGCCTCTAGGCCACCTCCTGTTAAATGAGACCTTTTCCCCACACTCTCTTGGCCAATGCTCTAAACTAACCCAAAGCTGATTATTTACCCCAGCAGCACCTGAATCCACCCTGGGAATTAGGATAGGCTGAGTCAGGGCTGGGGGAACTGAGCTGACTGGGTGTGTCTGGAGAGCAACTGCAACCAATGAGATAAAAGGAGTTCATTGGTGCATCCCAAGCACTTGTGGAGTTGTTGACTCCATGGGGGGAGCTTCTGCTGGCTTTTGGTGTATGCAGCTTCACTCTCCTTTTCTACATTTCCAACCACGTGGATTTCCTTCTCTTGGGCTACCCTGAGCTTCAGGTAAGTCTTTTTGTTCTTCCTAAAGGTTTAATGCTTTGTAGAATGACATTGCTTCAAAGTAGGCTCTGATGTGATGAGCAAAGAACACTGCTTGATTGCAGGACCTGAAGTTACTCCTTTCCATGGCAGTTGCAAGGTTCGAGTAGCTGTTTAATGTGAAAAAATTCTGATTTTTGTCTTTGTGTGGCAAGAAACCTTTTTTTTTTAAACTTATTTTTGAATCCCTCCCCACCTATATTTATGTAATTCTGGTTTGTTGGCCCTTCTGACCTTTAGCCACCTGTCTGTGTGTTTTGCCTCTCTCATGAGCCTGCACCTGGCTGATCATCTGTAGAAAGCAGCAAGATTTTACAGGGATTGGTGCTTCTTAAGAAAGTGAGGCTCCTTTGATTTTTATTGAAATAGAGGATGATGATTTTGTTGGTAATGGTCAGATGTGCCAGTTGTGGGAGCTTTATACTCTTCCCAGTACAAAAACTCCAGTCTGTGATGGTCTTCAGTCAGGCAATGCTCCTCTTGAGCATGTGGATTTTTATCTCTGGTTAAAATGAGGATTGCCCCAGGTTTCCACTTCATCCTTTTCCTGGTGTATCTGGTCTTGGAAGGAGGGTTTGGAAAACAAAAAGTGCTTTTTTTTTTTTTTTTTTTTTCCTCCAGTGCAGCAGTTTCAGAGAAACTGGGAGGTATTAACATAACCACAGGTGGAGGTAATGGGCAGGCTGGTGGGCACAGCTGAGCTTTATTACAAAGCTTGGGGGTGGAAGTTGTCTGCTGAGAAGTTACTAGAATCTTCTGTGCCTTTTGAACAGGGCTCAGAGTTAACCCTGCTGGTGCTAAGAGGTGTAAGGAGGCATTTTAATATATGCCAGGGGATAAAGCTGCTGTTGTTGCCCCCTGCAAGTGTTGGCACCTCAGCTTGGATGCTTCAGGTGCCCCATTATGGTGACTGTAATGGTTTGGGTGGGAAGGCTTAGATGGCAAACCCTCCCCCTTCACACCTTGCTGAAAAAAACCCCTGATTTCAGGGGGTTTACCTGCAGCAAAGAGCAGTCTGGGGCCGAAGACATAAAAATGCATGTGCATATTATCCAAAGCTATAATTGAGTGTATCTACAAATTCACTTTTGGTGCACCTGTGCTGCCTCCCCAGCATGCATAAGTATTCCCTGCATGCCTCTGTGTTCTCTGCAAGCTACACTACACATTAATAAGACAATCCATATATTGCATTAGGACACAGGGTATTCAGACAATGCTCCAGGTACTGATTTTTTTTTTTTGTGTGTGTGTGTGTGTAAATCCTGAAATATGGCTGATATGGTCCACTGCAAAATGAACCTCTATTGGAAATGGCAAAATTGTAATCTAAAATATACTGGGGTCAGTGGGGTGTGATGTTTTTTGCATACATTTTTTCTCCCTTGACCCATGCCATTCTCCTGCATATGGTGGGGAGGGGGGGGAAGCTTCATCTCACACAGAAATGTGATGTCCTTTACTGCCAGAGGCTGTTGCTGTTTTAAATGAGGAAAAAGCACAATGCATGAAGAAGGAAAATTAAAGCATATTCATTTTGGAAATTAGATACGGTGTCAGGAGACTCTCTGGAAATAGCAGGGCTTGAATGGAGCACCAGACTACAAGACAGTTCACTGAACTTTTGACCACTATTTATACTGTGGGAGCTTTTGAAATGGGAAGACAGCAAAGTATTTTATAGCTGTTTAATAGTGGATTGTGGTTTTTGCTAGACATTTATCTTCTCTCGGAGTGTGTATAAGATAAGTAAACATTATGTAGTGTATTAGTGTTCTGTTGGAAGCACTTTAATTTAGGGTTGGTTTATTTTCCCTGTTTGTGGTACATTTCCTCTCCAGCAGCAGAGCTGCCCCTCTCTGCAAGGGGGTGTTGCTGTCACCCGAATCCTCACCCCATCCCAGCACTTACTGGGGACACTCCTGGGATCTAAGGGATGCTTTTGCTCGTGGGCACATTGGGCAAAAATCTAAGTCTAAAGCAGGTGTGGCTGTGGCCCTGAACTGTTTGGGAAGCTCAAGTAACTTTTAGCTCCAGGCCTGACTTAATGCCTCTCTCATTTCTATGTAGTGAAACTCATTTTAATCTCCTCTAATGGCATCAGTCCCTCTTTAGCATTCCAGGTACACTGAACAATCCACCCTTCCAGGGTTGGCAGCTAGCTCATTACAATTGTAATGATGCATCAGCAGGCAGACATGCATGAATGAAACTCTGCTTGCAAAACCAAAAAAAAAAGGTGTTTGGGGTATTTTTAGGTCCTATTAACTTGGGGTGTTGTTCATGGAAATAATACAGAAAGATCAGAATTTGGGCAAAATCTGAGAAAATGTGGTCTTGGAGCAGTTTTAACTTAGTCAAGACTCTTCTTGCCCTTCTCCCTTCTCTTTCCAACTACATAAATGTAGCTAGAGTTGGCATGGGGAAAGAAATGGCACCGTGGCTCTGGGTGTCCAAGGGACCATCCACCTGAGAGGGAAGGGCTCTGGAGAAGGAGCTGTCACCACCAAACAGGCCACCTCCTGTAGCTGAAGGCTCAACTGGAGTGATTGAGTTGTGCTGTACTGCAATAGCTGTACATGGTGCTATTTTACTCCCCCCACACACTTTGTTCTCTTGGAGATGATTAATAGAATGGATCTGTTCCTACTTATGACTGTGAAGTATGAAAATGAAACTTTAATTTTATTTTTTACTATGATATTAGGAAAAGTTTAAGCTGATGGACTTCCATTGTGTAGTGCCTTTGTCCTCTGTGGGTTACTCTTCCCTACAGTGTAATCTCTGTGGAAATGGGAACAAGATTCTCCTTCTGCCATGGGAGATGCTTTCTTCCTTGGACCAGAAGCTCCTCTCCTATCACTAGCCAGTAACAACCCTTCTGTTCATCCTTATGTCAAAGCCACACTACTGAGCTAATAGAGATGGCTGACAATTAGAGATGAGCTGAAATGATTTGGCAAACTTCGGGTGCTTGGGAACCTGAGGGTGTTCTCAGATCCCTTGGAGCCTGTCGGGTGCACTGCCAGCATCCCCACGTCCCCCGTCCTCATGGGGACAGCAGCTGGGCCTGGAGGTTGGAGAAGACAGAGGGGGAGTCTAGCAAGATGCATCTCTTCCCTGCTTCCCTTCCTGCCTGCTCTTTGTTCTTTCTTCTTGCCAAGATGTCCCAGACACTGTCGGGCTCTCCCTGGGAGAGATGGATGTGGCAAGATCCCAGGATGACTCTTTTTTTTTTTGCTTTGAGTAGCTAGATGAGCCATATCTGGAGAGATGATGTCACTTGGACAGACAATTCTTAATGTTTTAAAAGGGCTACAATTTCCCTATCAGCAGTTGCCTTGTCAGCTTTTCCTGCCTGATTTGTTTCCTCCTCCTTATAATGATATTTTTGTTTGTTGTTTTTTTTTCCTCTAGACTTACAAAGCATTTTTATCTCGTGCTTCCCAGTTGTCCAAGAGAATATCATAGAACATCTTGATCCTATGTGCCAAAACTTTGTAGGTCAAGTGTTAATTTCTCAGTGTTTCCTTTATTCCTTTTGAGGCTGTTTGAAGATAACCACTTGATAAGAGATCCCAAGGAACCATCGTTGAAAAAAATCAGCCTGCCCCAAACAAATGTCTCCAAATGAAGAGTATGTAATGAGAGGGTTGGCTGATGGCTAAAACTCAGGTCAGCAGCTTGTCATCACTATCATGTTTTCCACCTTGAAAGCCTGAGTGTACCTTCTATGCTTGTCACAGACCTGCATCAGCCAAGAAAGCTTTTGTTCAGTCCTGACTAGCTATTTGTGGTAGTGTGCAGAGAAGCTGGTTCCCCAGCCTCATTAGGGAGCTGTGCTGCAGGAAAATTGCTTAGGGAATTTTTATAAATCATTTGAATCCCGTGAAACTGAAACAAAGAGGTGTATTTTCATTTTTTTTTCTCTTTTTTTTCTTTAAGGCTCCAGAGTCTCTTTCTTTTTCAGCATGGTGTGAAAATCTATACCTCAGTGTTTCCATCTGCTAGTTGTGAAGGTCTTTGGAAGAGTTGTGAAGGACTTTGGAAGTATCTTATCCTTAAATCCAGGAAAAATGGAAACCTGTACCATGTACAAACTCATGTCTATTAAACAATAGCAACAAAGAGAAACAGGTGGCCAAAACCTAGAGATTTCAATTTGCATTTTGAGGGCATATGAAATCTATCTGGCTAGCAGAAATGCAGAGAAGGACTGTGCTGACAACTAGATCTTTATCCTACAGGACTGCACAGGCTTTGCTACAGCAAAACACACGAGAGCAGAGCAAAGGCACAGAGGCAATCAACCAGAAAAAGGAAGGACTTGGCCCCACTGTTTGCATCAGTGGCCATTTGAACAAGTTAGACACACGTTCTCTGTGTGTGAAGAGATAACAGATCCACATTAATTTCAGAGCTGATTGCTGTTCTTTATTAATAGAAGTGTAATGTAGTGCCAATGCCAAGTTCTGCCAGCCTTTCCTTTTTATCTTCTCTTTCAAACATAGACAGCATTGAAGGTCTGATGGTAGTAGCCCCCAATCCCTATTTATTTAAGAGCTGCTTGTGAAGCCAGGGCACCTTATCGTGGCTGAAGTGATGATGTCAGCAAACACTGTAAATATTGGTTGGAAATTTTTCCCATGCTGAAAATAGTTTCTGTGGAATAATGCTAATTTAATATAGTTTCATAAATTGAAAGGAATTGAATGAATGACAGTAGATTGGTGAATAATTTGCAAATGGAAGCAGTAATAGAATTTGTCAAAGAATGTGCTCTATTAATAGTTTGCTCTGTGGAGCTGCTGAGCAGTCTTGGTTCTCTGCTTGGTTTTTTGAGGAAAAGAAGGATTCTTTTTAATATTTTTGTTTGTTGTTGTTGGGTTTTTTTAGCACTATCCTTCTTTTTGCTCTTCCGAGGGCCATTGTTTACTTTTGAAGTGGATGAAAGATGAGTTCAGGTTATGATCTGACATTACAATGAAATTGTCAATAGAAATCAATAACTTGTCACATGATGAGTTAGTCCATAAGGCAGTCTAACAACGCCCTTATATCTTCAGCCTCCTCCATTGTGCTACCCTCCTGAGGAGTCAAGCAACTGTGCTGTTATGGAAAGTTGTTGTCATCGTTAAGGGGATTATAATGGAGTTTAATAAACCTGGAAGCTGAGGCATGGAACCCTAACATTGGCACCAGGGTTATAAAGCAATGTATTGTCTGTAGAGCCTGGTGTTTGTACCTGCATTTATTGACCCTAGAGAGGTAATATAAACACAAGAGATAGAGGTCAAAGAGCTGCTAGCATGGCCACGGAGCAGAGCAGGTTTGCACACTCTGCAATGAAATACCACCACATTAACTCTGTCCTCCCAAAGCCCTTGGCTTGCTTGGCCACAGACCCTTTGCAGCGTTCAGGTGGGAACTGTGACACAGTTGCCTGGCCCTGGGGAATGGCAGTGTTGGAAACACGGTGTCACCACCCAAGAAAGCTTTGGTGTCACTCACCCAGATGCTTGCTGGTGGGTTTGATGGTGGGTGTGTGCTGTGCCAGCTGGGTGCTGATGGGCTGTTGACTTCTCCCAGGGCACCCCTTCCTGATGAAGCAAGTTATGTAGCTGAAGCTCTGCCTCTTAGACACGATTCTGTGGTTGCTAATTGCAACCCATTCACTTGGGGCAGCTTGGAGCTGGGTGTCCTGTGGCTACCTGAGTTTCCAGGCCACTGCAACTGGGAGGACGTGAGTGCTTCAGCCACCAAATGGCCTGGTGTGGCCAAGAAAGTAGTTTCCCTCACCCAGAAGGATGGTGCAGCCAATTTGCTCCCCCGTACCACCCTCTAATTCAGCCAGATTGTGAATGACACTGTCTGCCTTCAGACCCTTTCCAGAACAGAAGTCTCTGCAGTTTAAACCAGTTCAGCCCCGGAAAGAGAAAGACAGAGCAGAAGTTATTTTTATTATTATTGTTAAATTAAAAAAAAAAAAAAAAAAGAAAAGCCAAAAGAACATGATTTATAACAAGATACAGGAACAATTTATTCTCTCTCTCCATGGATTAGAGAGGTGGTACTTGGAGCAGCTTGTTAAACAGAAGTGCTTGGCCCCTGGCCTTGCGCTGCTGTTTAATGATCCACTCTTCATGTGCCACCTCTCTAATCCATGGAGAGATAGGTACAAATTGTATCTATAATGTTATATTACTTAACAGTATAATGTATTATAAATCATAGAATTGCATCCCTGCCTTGTAATTGGTGAGATGTGTTGCATGAGAAATCCCCTAATTCAATATAAAGTGGTTGCTCTTATGCGAAACTACCTCTCTGGATCAAACCAGTTCAGCCCAGAAGTGGTGAGGGGAAAGTTAAAGCTTTTTTAATTAAAAAAAAAAGCAAAAATATGACTTAGCATGGCTTTATGGGCCACTCACTGGCTTTATAGGCTCCTGCCCTTGAAGGGCTGTTTAATACATGGAGAGCTCCTCTGCAGCAGGCATGGTCTAGGGTGTCCTACCTTTTCCCTGCACTCAAATCCATTTGCACCAGAACGTAGCCTCACCTGTGGTGAGAGATCATCCCCTCTGTCAGAGGGCAGGAAAATGTGTCTGGGGTGGGGAGCACCCAGTGCTGTTTGTGCCCCTCATGGTGATGCTGGAGCATCCTCACACATGGGCACCAAAGGAAGACCTATGGTTTCTATTTCACCCTTAACACCAATGTCTTGTCCTTGAACAGTGACCAGAAACAACCAGAGCTTCAAGGGAGGCTTGAAATCACCAAAAATATCCTTATTATTTAACATTTTGCCAGGAAAAGAAGTATTTTTTTCCTGACACTGATAGTAATCCACTAATGTCCTAAAGTGGGTGGAGTGATGGGCTGTGTGATTTATACCATGAAGTTGTAACTACAGATGTGTTCCCCCACACCCAGTAAATAACTAACCTTTCTTTAATAAATAATAACCCCTGAAGCTGTTCTAGACAAACTATGCTTAATTAAAGACAAAGAAGTCTTGGAATTCTCATCTGTTTAGTTTATATTATTTTCTCTCTTAGTTTGGGCTAATCTATAAACATTTAGGAGACCTATTTTCTTGTCACACTCTTTCTGCAAGAAGAAATCCGGTGAGTTTCAAATGAGGAAGGAAAAGAAAAACTCTTTGGACCACCTGAGGACTTAATCTAGTACAAATTTGCATTGGGGCTGGGGAAACAAGTTGGTCTCATTTTAGGAGCAGGTGTGGGGTACAGTAATGAAGTCAAGCACGTGTTTGGCCATCCCCACCTCCTCCCACAGGCATGGGGCAGCCTGAACTAACTCAGGAAAGTTAAAGTCTTAATTAAATAATAAGTACCCCAAACCTGGGTTCTTTTGTTGGCAAACGAAGCATTTGTGTTTTCAACTGGTGTAAAGGTGGGGGGGGATATACAAAATTGCCTAAAATCTTGGTGCTTAGATTCCTTGTTCTTTTGGATTTATTTCTCTGAGGTGCAAAGATGCCACCAAAATGAAATTTGTCAACTTTTTTTTTTTGCCAAGGAAAGGCAGCAGAATAATGACAGTACTTTCAGGACAATTAGATTGTTTTTCACTCAGGTCTTTTGTTTTATTTATGTCTGTGGTACCCAGGTTTCCTTCCTGCTCAAGCTGTTTTGCTTTCACTGGGTGTGAATTGTCTACAAAACGAATGTTGTGATACCTCCTTCTCATCCCCTCTCTCCAGTGAGTTTCAGCTGCTCTTACAACTGAAAGTCTGCAGTGGGTGGGGGAAGCAAAAGAAAACTTCAGCACTGGCTTATCTCTGAAAAGCCAAATAATTCTGCTAAGCAGGATGAAGTATTTGTCTCTTCTGTGACCAGCTGCAGTCTGCCCTGTCCCCTCCCAAACCTCCTCATGCCATCCATCCCCAATGAGCAAGCTGGGCCATGCCATGGGAAGTGAAGGGCAGGATGAACAAAAAAACAGGGAGGGAGGGTGGGTTGGGAAATGCTCTTTCCTCCACAAGCTCCAAGTAGTACTCACATTGTACATTTGTAAAAAAGACTGCCTAACAGGGGGAAAAAAATCTATTTCTCTGGCAGTGTGTACTTACTCTGAAATAAATCCAACACAGTAGGGTGCTTTTTTTTTTTCTTTTTCTTTTTTTCTTCTAACTTTTCTATTTACTTGCTTTATATGACAACAAACTTGCCTTTTCCTGGACTGAGAGCAGCAGAGCGTGTTGCCTCCCTCCTTTTTGGGATGGTTGTGCATGGGGTGTAAAGGCAGATTGATCTTGCAATGTGCTTTTATATGCCTGTCTGCATAAAAACAGGGGTGTCATGATTTGGAGGATTAAAGTGATGGTCAGAAACTTTTTAATATGGTATGAAATGCTCTCCACAAGTGCAGTCCTTTCTGACCCTCCGAGACCTCCATGCTGAAAGTACAACAGCAATAAATCCTGGAGCAGATGAAGCAATTTCCCCCATAGTAATGTGTGTCTCTTGGAGTTTCAAATAACCCAGAGTAGCTTGAAACATTTGGATATTCCAGTCTGTATCCCTTCTCAGTGTAGAAAGTTGATGGCAGGGCAGCATCCTGAACTTTGACTCCCTGTAAAAGTTTAAATTGCTGCCCTGCTGGGCTGAGTGAATGCTAATTACTCTGTCTCCTACAATACATTCAGACTACTTATTTAAAAAAGAAAAAAAAAGTCCCTGAAGACACAGCTTTTGCATGCCAAATGTACTGCACTTGAGAAAACACACAACAGTCTTGGGTTGTTTGCACCCACTGACTGCAATCTCGAATTTGCTGTTGAGCAACCTTGAGGAATCATTTCAGTTTTGCACTGCCTGGGTGCAAATTGGATGCAATGCCCAGGCAGCCCTTGCTTGAGTGTTGCCCGTGGTGGCAGCTGCACTGAGGGCCACAGAGCCTGTTCCCAAAACAAAGATTGTCTCAAGGCTGAATCTCTGTGTCAGATATTCTTGCAAATAATTAGGAAGCTTTTCTGTGCTCACACCAGGGCAGGCATTAGGGGTACATTCAAAATAAGGCCAAAGCTGGAAACCATGAAGCAGGACTTGGGCAGCATCTTCCTGGAGATGCTCAGAATCTTTGATGCTTCCTAGATTGCTGGAGTTCAGTAGTGATTAAGAACTCTGCAATAACAATATAAATTACCAAGGAGGCTGAAGTTCACTCGTGATTGTTTGGTTCCTTTCAGCAATCATTAAGCACAATTAGAAGATCAGAACTGATGAGCTCCTGGCAGTGTTCTGTATGTGGGCCTCTTGTTATTCTGCTGCTGCAGAGTAAGCTGTGGGCAAATCTGGCTTCTCGTGCCACAGACACAGCAGAGGTGTGTCCTGGAGGAAAAGGAAAATGGACAAAAAGAAAAGAAATCCCCAGGGATGGATACATCACTCCAGGAAGCAAGGCTCTACCCCAGTGTTAGTCCCTGACACCCCCCACTCTGCCCATTTTCAGTTAGCGTGCAAGCTCCTTGAGTGCTGCTGCTCTGAGAGCAAACCTAAGAGCCACCTGGACTTTGCACTGGACCAAAAACAACAGCCTGAAATCTTCCTGAGCTTTGGTGTAGAGCAGAGGGAGTTGTGGTCCCATTCCTTCTTTCATGGACCTTGAATTGACTAGAAAGTGGTGTTATGTTTGTTTTTGTTTTTTTTTTACCAAGTGTGTTTATTTTCAGCCCAAATAAGCTTATCTTGCATGGTGATTATGATGAAGGGACTTAGTTCTCATCTAGGAGTGCTCAGGATGCTGAGCTTTGGGGAGAAGCCTTGGGCTTCAGCCCATGATGAAGACTTCTGACAGACAAAGGTCTCCCAGCCCAGTGTCTGGGAGAGCTGCTTGCTTCAGACTAATCTCAAATATTTCCACCAGCTTCTGCTTCCCTTACAAAGGCAGCTTTGGAAATTATGTGCCCACACAAACCTGCTGTGGGGGGTTCAGCCAGGTGGTAGGAAACACAACTGGGGTGTCCCAGGCTTGAGGAGTGTTTGACAAGGCTGGTGAAGGGACTGGAGGGCAAGTCTGCTGAGGAGAGGCTGAGGGAGCTGGGGCTGTTCAGCCTGGAGAAGAGGAGACTCAGGGGAGGCCTCATCACTCTCTACAACTACCTGAAAGGAGGTTGTAGGCAGCTGGGGGCTGGATTCTTCTCCCAGGCAACCAGTGACAGAACAAGAGCATGGCCTGAAGCTGCACCAGGGGAGGTTTAGATTGGATATTGGGAAGCAATTCCTTAAGGAAAGGGTCATTAGACACTGGAATGGGCTGCCCAGGGAGGTGGTGGAGTCACCATCCCTGGTGGTGTTTAAGGAAGGATTGGATGTGGCACTTATGCCATGGTCTAGCTGGGTGTCCTGGTGTCAGGGCTTGGGCTGGACTTAATGATCTCAAAGGTCTGTTCCAGCCTCAGCAATAATGTAATTTGTAATAATGTGTATTTCTGTGAACAATTCTGTGTCATTCATGGTGCACCGAGGCTCCCCCAGGCCTGAGTGCTGCTAGTGCTGCACACAGGGCTCAGGGAGTGTTTTGGAAATAGGGTAAATGAAAGACATTCCTAAAATGCTACCCACGAAATGTTTTAACATAAGGAATGTCTTTTAGAGAGGGGGGGGAAAAAAGCCTGCAAATAATTAACTGGGGAAAGCAGGGTGTGAGGAGAGGGGGAATTAAAGAATTTCGTAATATTTCAGGCTCGGGAAAAGTGTCACCAAATCAACAAACAGAGTATTCATTAGGAAAAAAAGTGCTTAATTTCAGGCCAGGGATGTGGAAGCGCCGTGAGAGTTGTTCTCAGAGAATTTTTAGCCCAATCAGAAATGACAGAAGACCACAATTATTCTGGGAGCCTGTTCTTCTGAGAACACCAACCCAGTTTTGCAGACCCAAGAGGTCTGAACAATCTCAAATCAGGTCTGGCTGAACAACTCTTCCTCTTGCTGCTGCCTATGCCAAGTGGGACGTGAGGTTTCTTGTTACCATTTAACCTTTGAGATTCTCCTGAATAAGAAGATGGAGAGAAGCACATTTATTAGGGCTATTTGTGGTGATGAAAGGCTTTAAAATTCTACCTGCAAGTAAAGTTTGACTCCAGAAAACGGACTCATTTGCTGAAGGAGGCTTCCCACAGGGCAGGGCTGCAGGGTTTGGGAGTGTCACCGAGCCACAGCTCAGCTGATCACAGATGTGCAAAGCAGACAACATCTGGGTGCTGTGTTAAGACCCATAAGGGAAGTCACCAGACCATGGGCCACAGCTCCTCCCTGGAAAAGGGCACCCCATGGCTTTTCCTGGCTCGTGCACAGTGCTGGATACCAAGCTGGAAAGCTCCTGGGGGCTGCTTTGGAAGGATAAGGGGCAGGCAGATGGGTGAGGATCTCCCATGTCCTGCTCTGTGTGGACACTGGTGGCTTCTCGGGCTGATTCACTAATGTCACTGGTGATGCTGTGGTGGGACTGGAATTAACAGCTCAGTGTTTTAGATTGCTCCCTGGATTTATTACCTTCTGGGAAAAGAAGTTATTTCGAGACCGTCTGCCAACCTTCAGTCTCTAGTAAATGAGAATCTACTAGTTCTGGGACTTTGGATGCTTTATGAAAGGAAGAAAGCAAAAAAAAAAAGGAAAAATGATTTTTATCTGAGACAGAAATTCAGACAAAGGATTACCCGTGTTGTTTGAACAGACAGTGCATAAACATTACCTTTTATTAGAAGGAACAGAGACTTGCAACATCCAGGAAAGTACTTTATTCACAAAATAAAACCAGGCCCATTCCTGCTCATTCAAATACCACCCACAACTTTCTGGGGAAAGATCATATGCAGAGCATATTTGGAAACATTATTAGGGATGCATAAAGTAGAGTATTAGTCAATTTTATATGCTCAGTTGCATGAAATCTGTGTGTTTAAAAAATATAATAATTTGCATTTCATGGCTTTTGATAACCTCAGGAGTGCACTTGAAATTCAGCACATGCCCACAGCACCTCCCAGCTCACCCCATTTTTAACTGAAGACCAATGGTTTCTATTAAGGGATCAGGCAGGGACTCTGACAAGCCAGTCAATAACTATGTGAGGTTACTTCATTAATGCTATAATGGCTGATAGAGTGAGAGGCAAAAAACAGGTTCCTGACAGCAGCAAATGAAAATGATAGAGATTCCTGAAGCAACGTGCCTTTCCTTTGTCATTGTCTTTTGCTTGGCTTATTCAAAATGTGGCATTTATGTATTCAGCCTTGATGAATGTTGCAGGCTTTAAGTACTTTTTCCATCTCTAATGCAGTGCCAATTGCACATTGTTCTTTCTTTCTCTCCCTCTCTCTTTTTTTTTTTTTTTTCCTCCTTTTTTTTTTTTCCTATAACCTCTGCTGTCAAGGCACTGCAGGCTGAAGGGTTGCAGGCACTGGCTAAATAGCTTTTTTTGCTGTAAACGGTGAGGGTGACGGGCCGATGTATCATGAGTGCTGGCGGGGTCACTGTGCCTGGCTGCCGGAGGCTGCAGCCTCGCCAAGGTGCTGCAGGAGTCCCCGGCACCCGCTGGGGGGAGCGTGGCCTGAGGCGCACAAAAGTACCTGGTGCCTTACTGGGATGGCTTATGGGACCTTACTGGTGTCGTAGGAAACACCCTGCAGAATCTTAGGAATGCCTGGGTTGGAAGGGACCTCTAGAAGTCATCTGGTCCAACCCCCCTGCTGAGAGCAGGGACATCTGCAACTACAGCAGGTTGCTCAGAGCCTTGTCAAGCCCCACTTTTTTACAGATATTAGGGGTTGGAAGGGAGCTAGAAGATCATCTAGTGCAACCCCCCTGCCAGAGCAGGGGCACCTAGACCA
>JAOEGS010023980.1:77745-106624 GCA_025447755.1 Corythornis vintsioides
AACCTCCCTGGGCAGCCCCTGCCAGGCTCTGGCACCCTCACTGAGAAAAAGTTCTTCCTTGTGTTGACCTTAAACCTTTTGTGCTCCAACTTGCACCCATTGCCTCTTGAATGTCTCCAGACACCTCCCTGGGCAACCTCTTCCAGTGTCCACCACTCTTGTGGGAAAGAACTTCTTCCTTATTTCTAATCTAAATCCATTCCTTTCTCATTTAAAACCATTGCCCCTTGTCCTTTCACTCCAGGCTTTTGTAGACAGGCTCTCTCCAGGCTTTTTATAAGCTCCCTTCAGGTATCAGAAGGTGCTCTAAGATCTCCCCAGAGCCTTCTTCAGGCTGAACAACCCCAGCACCCTCAACCTGTCCTCGTAGGAGAGCTGTTCCAGCCCTCTGATCATCTTCATGGCCTCCTCTGGACCCTCTCCATCAGGTCCATGTCCTTCCTATGCTGAGGGTTTCAGAAGGGCCCCATCATTTTCTTCTTCCCCAGAATAAGCCAGGGCTCCATCCCTGATGTCCCAGACCCTCAGTGCCCTGCTGGAGGGTCCCCTCCAGAGACTGTTCAGGGTAGTCCCCAAAGGGGTGTCACATTTCTGCCGTGCCCCCGTCAGCAGAGTCATGTGTGGAATTTGAACATCAGGATAATGGGGCTGGATAATTTAGCTTCTTTAAATGTTTTTCAGGATTGCATATAAATGCCCACATTAGTTGGAAACATGATATTCTTCCAGTTTGCCTTCACTCTTGTGTTTCATTTAACTGTTTATGGGATGTCTTGCCTTGCGCCGTGTGATTTTTAGCCACAGGTTCTTCCTGAAAATGGTTTTTCTTTAGGCCACACAAACCCAAAGGTGAAGGCAAGGCTGAACCTGACACCTTTGCATTTGTGCTCTGGAAAAAAGCCACTAATTTATCATTGACCAGCCTTTTAAAGGTTGTGGAAAAGGTGAAATGTAGCTCCTCAAACGTGCCCAAGTCGCCATATGAAGACTTACAAAAATATTTTGTTTGTATTGTTCTATTCTCATCATTATTCCAGCTATTTCACCCATATGTTGAGTATCTTTCTTAAAAATAATCTCCTCCTTTTACAGCATGTTTGTGACACCTGGTAAATACCTTCCCATCCTCTGGCTTTCTATTCTAAGGCAATTCTCTACTTGCCTAAAACCAGTCTGTTTAAAGGCAACTTCTGAAGATAGAGCAGCTGAATTCAGAGCAGCATTTGGGCATATGCTTATCTTTAAATAGTTCCCCAGCAGTCACATTGCAGAGGCAATACAGACACATGCCTAACTGTCTGCTGACTTGTGCCTAAACCATTTAAATACCCAAATAATTAGATTAATTTGTGGTTTGATAGTGGAAGGCTTTTGGCCTAGGAAATGAAAAGGCAAAAAGTAAGTAAAGCAGTTGCAGATGTCTATTTCCCAGCTCTCTTGGAAGAAACTGTGAAGCAAAATGTTGATATTGGGCATATATCTGAACATTAAAGTGCAATCCCTGTGATAAGTCAGAATCACCCAGCTGTGGAGCAGGGTACAAGCTGCCCATTCCCACTCACAGGAGATCTGGGACATGGAGAAGGGCAGTGGTGGGAGAGATGGAGCTGTATGATAACAAAAAAAACCCCGTGACTGTGTTATGGTTAACAGAAATATTATTGCTAACCTGAAGTTAAACATCCTGCACAAGTTATCTCAGAGCTGTATGTCCAAGACAGTATCCAGAGTCTTCCTATTCGAGTTATATAAAGAGACATCTTCTGAGGAGTGACTATTTAGTGTCCAGCACAGGTCATGCAAGTTAAGTTTTGCAGGTGGCTGTCTCTGGAGGTTGCAAAGGAAAGCCTAATTTGGAAACAGAGCTGGATTTGTTTTGTTTTGAGGCATGTTTTTTTTGTTGTTGGGTTTGGGGTTTTTTTGTATTGTTTTGGTTTTTAAGATGGGTGGTTTAAAATGTCATGAAACCTCCACTGAGGTGGAAGAGCCCATGTTCATCCATGTGATGCAAAATTATTTTCTATCTTAATTAGCCATGCTTGGAGTATTCCCACCTATTTGCTGGAAAAAAAAGCTGTGTGAAAAACACTAGGCTCTTCCAAGGAGGATAAAATCTCACCTGGGACCCATAGGATTACCTGCCAAATGTTTGAAGTGCACCCCATCTCCAGCCAAACACTCATCTATCTGGTATTTGCTGAACACACTACTCTGTGTGAGTGTGTAAACTGATGTCACTGTTGCCACTGCAGGCCATCAGAGGACCTCCCAGTATGGTGATCTTGCACAACCTCCAGCACACCACTTGCTCTGTGGTTGCACGTGTTGTTTTAGTCTGTCCCCTTTGGCTTCACACAACTTAGTTCTCATGGAGCCATTGCTCTGCATTCAGCTCTAAATTATTCCAGCTCCTTCCAGGTGCTCAGCACCTCTTTTTCCCAGATCAGAAAGGCTGTCATCTGTCCTGGTGCATCCAGAATGGGCTTGGCCTATCCCCATCACTGCAAATATTGGAGGTGTGGCAGTCCCTCTGGGATCCAGCACCTCAGAAACTGCCTCTTCTAGGAAAGCTGGAGAGGATTTGCTCAATGGTTGCTTTGTGCAAACAGTTTGTGCCCTCCATTAAGATTACACATACACACGGCCCAGGGAGGCAGCTCCTGGAGGTGCAATTTGCACCTCTTCCCACAGGCAGAGGTGTGAATAGAGTGAGGAAGCTGCCAGACATTGGTTCCTTCATGGGGAAACCACCAGGGTTGTTTTCCCCACCAGGCAAGTAAGGAGAAAGGAACAGTCATTTTGCAAACTCTTAATTTTCTGTCCTCATCCATATTGTGCTTTTGAGTGCAATCATCTGAGAAGTGGGGGTGTGGGTGATCCAGCACCTCCTGCCTGTGTCCTGGAGAGCAGAGCTGTAGCAGCTGGGCTGAGCTGGGTGTGCTACTGGGAGTAGTGGTGGACCTGGGTGACAAAGCTCACTCCTTGGCCTTCATTCTTTAAAATCCCAGGAGGTTGTTTCTGTTACACTATTAGTTGGTATATTGATGCAAACTCACCCTAGCTTGAAAGATAGCAAGGATCTGAAGTTCTTAACATGCTGTGGTGTTATGTGCAGAGTGGGATGTTGTCAGAGTTGAGTTTTCTTCCTTTTTTTTTAAGTTGCAAAATAGTAACTGGAAAAATGCTTCTCTGCAGATTTGACAGGAAACATTGCACCTCTTTTACCTGTTCATATTTATAGAATACTCTGAGCACAAAGGCATGTGTTTGATGAACTTAATGAAGCCATCAGTTAAAGAAAATTTCATATGCTTCCCATGATCTGCTTGTTCTTTCAAGGCCAAATTTGATTCAAGCCAGCCCAGCAGTGCCTAGCAGATAGAATGTTAAAACACATCAGTTGTTTTCTGTGGTATATTTTTAAGCAGAGATATTAAGTGGAAGACATTAATGCATGGATTGCACAAAGGTAGAGACATGTTAAATGCTTTCACAGAAATGATGGAAGACAAGCATTTTAAGAATGTTCTGCAAATGATTCTGTGTTTAGTAATTTTCTCTTTAAACAAGAGCTGGAGAAATGATTGCTAGCAAACACAAAATCTACTTTAGACAAACACAATATGTCCTGAAAGATCCAGTTTGTCATGCCAATAGTCTCATTGGCTGTGATTTGTATATTAAGAAGATTTTAATTGCCCAGGTAAGTGCCTGCACCTGCTAAGACATTGAATATTAGAGCACTTTATTCTAATCTCCTATAATATAGGGCACACTTCACCCGTAAAATTATTCTCTACACAATTATAGCTGAGTTTTGCTGTGAAAGTGCAACTTAACAGTTTGATTTGACTCATTATTAAAATAATTCCAAATAGGATCATTAGGTAACAGTTGTGTAGTTAACTACTCAATAGCCTGGTCACTGTTTTTCTTTCCCACTACAAACACTTCCAAGGATGGAGATGTGGTACCTTGCAGCCTGGAGTGGGAAGCAGGGTCTGCAAGTGTGAGGAGCAGCCAAGAGTGATTGTGAACAAACTTCTTCTAGAGCAAAGTCATGTGTAAATCTAAAAATGGTGTCAGGGAGGGATGCCCAGGGTTTGTTCTGACCACTGAGCTTTGAGTGCCACCCAGTTTCCCCGAGTGCTGCCCATCCTTACACCCCCCCAGTAATATCCCTCTTGGAGAGCAGCACTGCATTTCCTCTCTGACTCCATCTCCTCTATCACCCTGATTCTTTCTCTGCTGCTCAGTGCCCTGTTTTGTGTGTTGAGATGTCCCTAAAGCTGCTGGGAAGTCACTGGAGAGGGGAGTTCCATGTAATATTGTGTAAGCTGCTTGGTTTTCTTATACAGCTTTTTTTTCCATGTAACTGGGAAATCTGTGATTTCAAATTGTAGAGTTTTGTTCTGAATTGGAACAAAAGCACGAAGTTGAAACTGCCTGTGAAAAACACATTTCTAGGACATGGGATTTTGAATTAGTCAAAATGTTCTAGTTCAATAAATCAAAAGGTTTCATTCCAATTATGTATTTCTTTTATTTTATAATTAGGGATATAATGTAAAGTAACAGTTCAGAGCAACTTTTGCAATGAATAATTGACTCGCTCTGTTCCAATGAAATTTAATTTTAGAGTTTATTCTCACCAAAACACCATGGTTCAATTTTGTTCAAAATTAAATTCTATCAAAACATGCTGGCTCTTGCAGCGAGTACTTCTCTGACAAAATGGCATTTCCTGATGGGGAATGTTTTACACCAGCTGCTTTCACCAACTCTTGCCTAAGTCCCCAATTGCTAGGTCCCTTAGCTTTCCTTGCTGCATCCCTGCATCCTTTGACAACCTCCCTGTATTCTTCCCAAGTGGCCTGCCCCTCCTTCCACACTTTCTGTGTTTCCTTCAGGTCCCAAAGCTTGCTGCTGTGATGATCAGGGTGATTTGTTCCACTGTGTCATAAGTGAAGGAGGAAATAGTTATTCTCTTTAGGCACAACCCAGAAATGGTGGTGCTGGGTGCACACAGATAGAGGTGCTGGGGGGAGGAACTAGAATGCCTTGGATTCAGGATGAGTTTCCACCCAGAGCTGGGCTTGCACTGAGGTTCTTTGGCAATGCAAGGGGGTCTCATAGCAGCCTATATGTAAAGGACCTGCAAGGAGGAGTGAGTGTGTCTCTTCAGACAGCTCCTCAGCAGAGCAGGGAAACCCATCCTGAGCAGATCTGCTCCTAAAGAAATCAACAAGCCAGAAGTATTTGATATGTCTCCAGTGAGGAGTTTGGATAGACAAGAAAGCTAGTGGTGTTTGTGTTAAAATATCCCAAATAATTCCTCTTAAGTGGAAAGAGTAATGGGATGGAACCCAGCTAAGGAAAACTTAGAAGTGATGCTGTGGAAAAAAAAAACCCACAGTCCAGTGATGTGTGGACTGGTGTCCCAAAAGACCTAGGAAGGCCATGCCATGCTGGCCAGTGAATGCTGTGGTGGGAATAGACTGAAAGGAAAATATTTTAGTTGTCAGCAGGATGGACAAGGTGCCCTATGGGATTTTTACAGTGATTCAAGGAGTGGTTTTTTCCATGTTTTGATTTCTAATTGACCAAAACATACCAAACAGAGACTCACAGGACTGTGCTGAGTCAAAACTCTCACTGAAGTCAGTTGAAGATGTGCATGGTCTCTATACATTGGCTTTGAAGGGTACAACCCTGGCAAAACCCCTCTTTTTTTATGTCTTTGTTTAGGCACTTAGTAATATTGTAGCTTGATTTTTCTCCCACTTCATTCTTCCTGAGACTTCACTACATCTTCAGGCCAACTGGGATCCCTGCACTACAGAGGATGATCCTTGACTGCTGTGTTGAGGATCAGCCTCTCCTGGTTGTCTCTGGTCCCACGTGTAACTGAGAGTATCTGTCCTCATGTTGCTCTTTCTCTTGGTGCAACACGTGTAGAAGCAGCTCATTGCTCCTGTGATGCTGACAACAGGGAGCTCTGACCACCTTGACATTGAATTTTCCACCCCTCAGAGCTAAAACTGCCCTTTCACTGATCACCCAAAAGGAGAATACACTGAAAGTTTGATTTAATTTTTTTTTACTATTCTTTTTTTTTTTTTTCCAACAAGATCATTATTCTGTGACTGCATCTGTACATTGTGAATCAAATCTGCAGGCAAACAGCTCCTTGCCTTCCAGGATGCTTCCCTCTTGGTTCATTTTACAACCCAGAAATATTACAAATTCTGGAGAAATTCTATAAACAAGCAGGTCCATACCTGAACTAATCAGGACAATGCAGTGTTTATATAAACTGCTACTTGTGCTGATGGGGTATATGGCTTTTTTTTTTTTATTATTGCAAGCAAAGGACATATTATTCAAACAAATGTAGGGATAATAAAACGAGCTCGATAAAATTGGGATGCCCCTAGCAATCAGAGTTTCACTTGAAAATAACAATAATAGTTGAAGTCCCATTCTTCTTGCCTGAACAGCAATCAGCAGCAGGGGCTTCCACGAGCCCCTTTGTGCTTTGAGGTGCTTTTCAGCCCGAGCTGGAGGAGTCTGACCTTGGCACAGTCGTCTCTCACTTTGGACTCTAGGCAAGTCCCATTTCCAAAGGAGCACAGAAACTGCCTCAGCTTCACTTCCCCACCAGGCTCAAGCACGTGAAAGGCACCTCAGAAAACCTGGCACGTGCTTGTGTTGAAAGTCACAAGCAGTGTGTCTGGGGTGGGTGAGGAGTTATCCCAGCACAAAGAATCCAGCATCTCGGGAACGTGCCAGAGGTGACCTGTAGCATCCTGCCCCTCTGCTGCCCTGTGCTAGGACCCGGCTCTGTGGGGCTGTCATCTCCCAGCTTTGCTTGCTGACCCCAGTGCTTTTATCCTGAGTAACCACGTGGACATTTATCACACAACTTTATGAAGAGTGAAGGTTTATTACATTGCACTTAAACCTCGTTTAACCTCTTCTCAGGAAGCAATGCTTTCAAGTGGGGTTGCGGGAGTTTGTGAAATCCTGAGGAGCTGCAGCCCAAAGGGGGTGCACACAAGCTCCCCCCAAGATACAACTGGCTGCAAACCCCAAATCTGCTGCCTTTTTTCTTTCATATGGCAAAATTTGGAAGCCTCATAAGGATTTATCAGAAGACAGAACTTTAGATTTTTTAATTTATTTTTTTTTTAATCACTGGCTCAGAAATATCCCTCTTTCCATAGTGGCACCCACAGCCCTGACACCCCTCTGAGCAGGTGGCCTTAGGGTAGTCCTCAGGCCCATAGACCTCTTCTGAGCTGTCATGCTACTCAAAAAGCTCTTGTCCTGGAGGGAAAAGTGAGAAATAGAAAACTGGAGATGAATTGTACAGAAGCTTCCTGGCAGGAGCAGTCCCTCAGGGGAGCTGATGCAAATCCTGTCACTTGGGATGGTAAAAACTTGAGTGAATGAAGTTCCAACCAGTTCAAGGTAGTGAGACAGTGTCCTTCATGTGCAAGGAAGGGATGTGGAGACTCCAAAGCCATGTAGTTTGTTTCTGTTTGTGTAGTTTTAGTGACTTCCATTCATGTGCTGAATCAGCTCTAGGTGTGTAAAATTTTTGTGTCACCTGGGAAGTGAAAAATATGACAAACATGTGAGATGATTAAGGGTGTTTAGAGAAATTAAGGAAATCAATAAATTTTCACTGCAGTAAACAGTGCAATTAGTAGAGGCCACACAGTTGGGAAGGAAAAGATTAGCACTGGTGGTTGGGTTGGCCAATCCAGTTTCCCATAAAACTTCCTGGTAGGGAATATCCTGATACCTAAATTTCAGCTGAGCTTTGAGCATCTTGTGCCTGATGTCCTCTTCACTTTCTTGAAAATCTTCTCAAATAGGATCATAAACACAAAAACTCAATATTTTTAACAAAAACATCTCTTCTTAGAAAGTCTGAACGTCTACTAGATGCAGCCCAAACTGAATACTTGTAAAAAGATCTTGCAAGGTGATGGGAAATGTTCCCAGAGGTTGGTATCAGTGCTTTTCTGTAGCTCAGGAACTCAGGAGGAGTTGTAGAAAGGTCTGTATTGAAGGTGACTGGGCCAGGGAGTGCTGCTTTCAAGGCAACCCGACCATTAAATCAATAATTTACCTAGTAGTACAACTGGGATGGGTTGAGTCTTCCCAAGTCAACTTAGAGGTAAGCAAGAATGTGCCATAACAGCATGTTTTTGAACCACAGCATAGAGACTTAATTGATTTGCTCTTTATTCTTTTCAAAAGACAGCTGGATGTCAAAGGTCTTTCTTTTGTGAAGTACTGGAAAACCCGTTGTCAAACAACCTCTACTCATTTAATAATTTATCCCATTTTGTAAAAGAAAGGCAGCTGACACACAGTAAATCTAGTCCGTGTTTAAATTACTGCATTGAACAATAATAAGAGGAATGAATAATCTAGTACATCTATTTAAAATTAAACATATATGAAACTGTTTTTCCAAATGATCACCAAAGGCTATAGTTTAAAGGCAGGACAGAAACCACGACCAGAATGAAAATGCCTACCAGTAGTTTGCAAGTAGCAGCAGAATTATTTATTCT
The DNA here is from genome assembly GCA_025447755.1 of Corythornis vintsioides. Classification (NCBI taxonomy): domain Eukaryota; kingdom Metazoa; phylum Chordata; class Aves; order Coraciiformes; family Alcedinidae; genus Corythornis; species Corythornis vintsioides. The sequence continues at coordinate 86,337 of JAOEGS010023980.1, forward strand.
ATTTTTTTCTATACATAAGGAATAGAGCTAAATGAACAATGTTTAAGCATGTCAGAATTTCATCAATTTTGCATGAGCATTCACAAATATCCTGGTGGGGGTAATTGCTTGCAAATACATTTAAACTAATGATATGTTATATCCTTACTTGATATAAAACTATTAAAAGATACGTTATTGCATTTGACAATGCCACGAAGCTGGGTCAAAGCTTAATGACAGATTTCTGCATTTGTAAATTAAGATACACTCTGCTGGAAGCAAATATTTAGTAAAAATAAAACCCATCCACTAGGAAAGTTCGATCATTGATCTTGGGTGGCTTTTTTGGTTTCTCCAAGAGCTGGGCTCTCAAAACCAGAGGAAAAGGGAGACTGCTTTGCAAAGGCAACTCTGTAAATCCAGCGTGGCCGTTCCTCGTGCAGCAGAACTAACGAGGCTTGCCAAAGATACTGTCCACTTTTCCACTCTGATTGGAGACTCGAGGAATGAAGCTTGTGCTTCAGCTGGTGAGGTCACTTGGCTTTCCTGGGGGAAGAGCTGCAGGGTCTGTTTTATTTCAAGTTGAGGGTGCTAAACTTTTTAACCTGGGAAGAAATTCAGAAGCTGGTCCTGATAGTATCAAAAGAAGCAGCCAGTGAAATTGAGGTCAGTGTGGCAACTTCATTGGTCTGGCCTTGTCCTCCTTGCTCAGGTGCCCATCTGAGCCACCCCTGGTTGGTTCAGCACGACAGGAGTGTGCTCTGTCCACACCACTTGTGGTTCTTTGGCACTTTTGCAATTAATGTGGCGCTATGCTGGTGATCAACAAAAGTTATTATTGGAGATTATAACAAACATGAGACATTCAGAAAACAGAGCATCCCTAGGATGCAGCCAGGCAGCCATCAGCAGGCAATGGAAAGGTCTTGGAGCCGTGCAGACTTCTTGGCAATCCCTCATCATCCCAGGAGAAGCCATAGGTTGTTACAACCATAAGAGAGATGCTGAGATACTCAGGTGCTGGCTCTGATGCTGGCAGTGCTGTGGTGCTCTGAGCACCTGCTCCAGGAGGGTTTATGTTCCTGCTGCAGCCCCAGCAAGGCAGTACTGAAATATCCTTTCCCATCACCTCTTTCCCTCTTTGAATTGCTCCAATTCCTAACGTCACTGAGGATTATTATAACCTCCCTTTGTAACGTACTATAAATTTGATTCTAAAGCACAAATTCTTCAGCTCCCAAGCCCCATCTTGCAGGGAGCCAGCCTGCTGTAGCTCTTCCCCTCGCAGTAATGTGAGCAGAGAGCTAATGAAGGGCTTTATGTAAATTTTCCTGTTATCAGGTAAAATCTTCACATCGAGATCTGTCACATGTTATAAAAATTCTTTATGTTATCAAATGCTAATGATAACTCAGAACACAGAGCCCACGGAGGAGCTTTGAAATCCTTCATAAAAACTGCATTTGTCCCCAGCAAGCGGAGCCTTGAATTTCTACTCCAACTACTCCAGTTTGTAATTAGCATAGTGCAGGCTTCTCTGCCCTCTGAAACCATAATGTTAATTACAAAAATTACACTGTGTTTAAAAGTGCAATTAAGAGACCGTGCTGCACAAAGGGAGCTGTGGAACCTCTTTGCACACTTTGAAGCCAGGTCACAATGCAGCCCATGAAAGAGAGTCCAAGGCTCGCTCCCTGCTAAAGGCTTGGGAAGATCATAGGGAGAATTCAGCTAAAATGAGCTTTGGTGGGCTCTGCTGAGCCCTTAATGAATAATACTCTTCTTTGGGAGGGAAAATGGTAAAAGGCAGGAGCGGGGGGAGAATATTGTACTAATTAAGGACCCGATCCTGCAGTGGGTATTGCAGCTGGTTGGGTTGACTGTGGCAGTGGTGAAGAAGTGCAGGATCAGGCCCTCAGAGTTCCCAATGCAACAGGCCAGCAATTGCTGTGGTATTTGCATGACACCTGAAAGCAAAGAGATGAGTCCCTGTGGGTCTGATGTGTCGAGTAACTTGGGCAACAACTGAATTCTTCTGCCCTGGTCATTTGCTGGGGGTTTGTTATGCCCTGGGGAGTTGGGGTGTCCCATGTGGTTCAGGTGATGCTGGGGCTGAGCACGATGGTTGCCAGTCGAGGGAGCCCTTGGTCCTGCCCACAGATCTGTTCCCATTTGGCTCTCAAAACCAGGAAGAGGCAGCTCCAACATAGTTGTGGAGAGGCAAGAAAAAGGTAGAAATCCGAACTCACAGTGACAATTTTTGTACAGAAGACTTGGCAAAACAATAAAAAAAAAAAGAAAAAAAAATGTCCTTTCTTAAATCCATTTAATAATACGAACTTTGGTAGTTCCCTCCACCAAAGGCCTTCCAAGTGCCTTGCACAAGGTGTTAATTAATTAATTAAGACCTAGAGCACCCCTCTGTGGTCAGTATCTGCACATCAGCTCATAAATAGAGAAACCGAGGCACAGGAGGTGGTGCAGGCAGCCCTGCCCAGGGCAGGAGAGCTCACGGGGCCCCATCCCTTCCTTCTGTAGCAGCAAAATGTTCTTGTGCATGTACCTGGCTGAAAGAAAACCAGGCAGCTCTGTGGCATTGGCTGCTGGGGGGTGGTTTGAAGGAGGGTATGGTTGGAATGCTGTAGGTAGCAAACACCCAGATCCCACTCTTGCAGTTCTCTGGTTGAGTTGAGGTCTGAGGCCACCCATCACCCTCCACTGGCACAAACTGGGTGTTTGCAGTGATGTGTGGGGCAGGGCTGTGCCAGGCTGGCATGTGAAAGGCCGTTGGCCCGGGTCTGATGCCAACTGGGATGTGTCACCTTTCTGTAGTCCTTCCTTGATTTTTTTTTTTTCCAGTAACTTCTGCATACAGCCTCATGTACAAAAACTTCAATAGCTGTTCAATAAATCATCAACCTGACCTTTTCCAGTAAAAAGGAGCACTGCCATGGGTGGTGCCAAGTGCGCATGTGTGGCGGGGGCACGGGGAGGGAGGCAAGGGGAAACCCAGCCTTGCCAAGAAACTTCAGTGCAGCTGACAGCCTTGGGTTTATTCTGCTTTGGTGCCTGAAAAAAACCCCACCATTTTCCTTCTCTTTGCCTTCTACCTGCCCAACTGGTTATAGACCCAGACAGTTTACATATGTGATCCTTCCTATTTAGAAAATTAATGGTGTTTTCTGGCTCCAAATCACAGCTTGTGGTGCTCTGCAGGCGATGAAAAACTTGGCTAGCTTCAGCAGCAAAGCAGCCATTAGAAAATTAACCCTTGGTGGCAAAAGAGCAAAGGTACCCAGCGAGGTCCATGAGAAGTGGCAGGCTGTAGCTTTCAGGTGTACCTACATATGTTAGCAATGTAAAACCAGAGCAGGAGGTCCCCCTGGAGAATGCCCATCAAGCATGTTTGTAGCTGGCTACTGTGGAGAGGGCACGGCCACAGCACTTGGCAGAGAGAGCGACCAATATGCCACGATTTTCATTAGAGCTCGAGCGCTGAGCAGAGATGATGAGCCAGAGATGCCTCTCTGAGCTCTACCTGGCTGCAAAGCCTTTGAGAGGTCACTCCTAGGTGCTGCCCTGGCTCCCCACTGCTCTGGAGGCAGCTGCACACACATCCCTCTGCCATCTATTGGGAGTGAAAGTGAATATTGCAGAAAACTTAAATTTAAACATAAAAGCAAACAAAAAAAACCCCCAGACTCTCTGGGCTGTACCAGTGCCTGTGGCAGGCAGCAGTCTAGGGACACATGAGCTGTTTGGGGCTTCTGCAAAAAAAAAAGTTTGTGCAATATGAAAGTTGTCACTCTGTGCTCAGGGAGGTTCAGTGGGGCTTCCCAAAGTACCCCAAAGCAGAGAAAACCCTCCAAAAGTGCAGCATGTGGAGACAACAGCACCGCAGGACTTTCTCTGACCGTGTGTGTCTCTCACCTGGTGCATCTCCTGGAGCAGGGGAGAAGGCTGCACCCAGCAGCCTTCTTTGTGCTGTGGGGATCCCCAGAAGTCTGCAGGGTGCTGTGGGGATCCTCAGAGTCTGCAGGGCTAGGGCTGTGCTGGCTCCAGGTGAGCAGAGAGGCAGTGTTCTTCTGAGGTGGCCTCTGGACAGGTGGATGCTGCAGTGACACTGGTGCTGCTTTTGCTCCTGGGCAACCAAGTGGGCTCTGGCTTGGATTTCCCAGCATGGTCTCTGTGTGTGACTGCAGGCTGTGTGGCTTGGGATGGTGCTGCCACTGCCTCTTGGAGGAGGCTTCAAGGTGCTGTTGCACCATGTCAAGCATAGGGCTGTCATTTGGGTTTTACTCCTGGATCCATCCTGCTCCATGAGGACCAAAGGCTCTCTGACTGAGCTGTTGGCTTTCCCATGTGTCCTTGCCCCTTATCCTCCAAGAATATTTTTTGCATTTAAACAGAAGGCCACCAGGGCAGGCTGTGGCTGTCGCTGCCCCCCTGCAGCAGAGATTGAGGTGGCAGAATGCAGGATCTCACTTTGGATGAAGCAGAAACCTAGTCAGCATCACCTCTGCTACCCCAGCTCCTGTGCACGCATGTCCTGCAGTATTAAAACTGGTTTTATCTTTGGGGTTATGGGTAGCAGTGGAAACCACAGCCATTAATTTCACTACCTCTGAATTTGATCTGCGTGGTGCACGGTGACATTGGGTTTGCTTTGTTCCTGCCCCCTTCCAAGCCCCAAAACCAGGAGTATATTTAGAGCAGAGCAATCATGACTCCTCTCTAGTTTACTTGGACAAAAACACCCTAAAATGAAGACTAACATGATTACAGGTGATGCATTTTTCAATCAGCCTTCGTTAACACTATTAATAAGGTTAATAATGTACAGGAAGAACATCTCAATTTTGGGATCAGCTTTTCCAGCTGGTAGCAGCAAGCCCTTCCCCATGCAGGGTTGGGGAGCAGAGTTAAGTGCAGTGGGATTTGATTTGCAGAGAGCAGATAGGGCAGGTTTCTGCTCTCCCCTTGGCAGCTGCTGCTGTAACTCTGCCCACAGACCCGGCTCCAAGAGCCGGCAAACTTGGCACAGCTCAGGACTTTCCAGAAGTTGCTGTGCAGCAAAAATTTTCTCTGGAAAAAAAAAAAAAAAAGAGGAAAAAAAAGCTCATTTTGTGTTACCTGGCCTGGCGTCAGTGACCCCTTTATGAACTGGATGATGAAGAAACTTGCTTTGCTTCTCTTCTCTAAACTGTGTGACACAGCAGCCACTGGTGTTAATGTAGAAAATTAATTGCCCCAGTGAGACATTTCTTCCAAAAAAGTAATAATAGTCTGGATTTAGCCTGGTGAATGTGAAAACCCTCTGGTATACTAATAAAATGAAAAGGTTTCGTGAAATAATATCCCAAATAATTGGGTTCCCTCTACCAAAGGACCCCATGTTGTTTCTCTTAAGCAACATTAAAAAAAAAAAAAGGAAAAAAAGAAAAAAAGTGATTATTCCTTTGGACTTAATAAAACATTATTGGAGAAAAAATCTTTAAAGAAAGCGTAAGGTAATCGCTTTCACTTTTGCCAGTCAAATTGATGTTGCTTTTCCTCTTCCATCTGCCTTGTAAGGTGAAGAATTCTTTAATTCAGTCAGATCATTGAAAAGGGAAAAAAAAAAAATCAGGAGAAAGAAGAGCCAACCAGCTTTTTTCTCTTTTTATTTACAAATGAAATCACAATGTTTATTTGTGGTGCTAATGCACTCGCAGCTCCCTTGGATTTAAGGACTGGCTGGTTTGGCGTTGGGCATTTTATTTTAATTTTATTTGATTTTTTTTTTTTTTTTTGGTTAATGACAGTTTTGATGGGGATTTTTGGCCTTGGTGATTTATTATTATTATTTTTTGTAGACGCATTTGACCGTTCAAACTTTTGAACAACCCTGGCTCGAAAATCCAGTGCCCGTCGCCCCCTCCTCCCGTTCCCCACAAACTGCCTGCTCCCACTGTGCTGCATTCATAATCAAATTAGTGTTCTGTGAATAGGTTAAAAAAACTGTTACCCAGCCGCTGCCACGAAAGATATTTTAGCCCACTCCCCACAAAGCCCTCCCTCCTCTGCTCCCCCCTGCCTTCTTTCCTCCCTCCCTGAGACATAAAGACATCCACGCGGACGGAGAGATCTTTACCTTCTCCGCTGCAATCTTAGCCTCTTTCTTTGCATCCAGCCCCCCGTGCACACCCAGCAGAAGAAAACAAAAGTAAATTCTGGAGGCAGGAGGGGGAAAAAGGGGGTGCTTGTGCCTGGGTGTGTGGTGGGGGGGGAAGCCGGGGGGCTGCTGCGGGCGAGATGCTGCGGGGAGCCAGCGCTGGAGATAGTTGTCCCAGCTACGAGATAAAAGCTACATTACATGAAATTAATGGAGGCTGTCTGAGACATACATGAATCACTGTTTCAACACTAAGAATCCAGCACAAAAGAATAAAGAAATCTGAGTACTAACTATATCTTCAAAGGTCTCCTATTTACCCAGCTATACCGGGTACTGACACAAGTGGGGGGAAAATATAAGAAAAAAGCACTGCTGTGATGGAATGAATGAGACCATATGAGCTATATTGGTGCCGTATGCATTCTATTTAGCTGATATCAAACACAGTTTAATGAAAGTTAAATAGTTTCTGAGGAGTGCATGAGCTGGAACAGATTAGATTCCACCGAGGGGTCTGTCAGCATATTGTTGCTCACATGTATTCCCTGCTCAGAGCTGCCACAATTCCAGCACTCCATTAGCAATACACAAAAGACTTATGCAGATAGCGGGCATAAGCACGTACCGCCATGTTGGGAAAGAAAAAAAAAAAGGAAAAAAAAAAAAGAGAGAGAAAAAAAAAGAGAAAAAATCCACCCAGCTGAAGGTTTTGTCCGGCGCGTTCATCTGAAAATAGATCTCTGTAATTCGGAAGTGATAAGAATAGAGGGAGGAAAGCAGAAGTGGGGGCTGTAAGAAAAAGAAAATCAATTTTAAAATAAAAAGTAAAAAAAAAAATAAATATGTAAACTACCTCAGAACAGATATTGCACCAAGTATTGATGAGGTTTTGAGCTTTGAGGGGACAATGGGATGGGTGAATGCTGTGCCCTCTTGATCTGTAAGTTGCACCTGGTCTTAAAGGCACAGTGGTTCCTCTGGCCTCTCCCCAGCCCCCCTCCAAAGTTGTACTGGAAGAGCTTTTTTGGAGAAGGGGGGACCAAACCCATTTTTTTTCCCCACTAACCAACATCTCTCAAGCTCCTCTGGCTTCTTTCAGATGGAGAATCCATCCCAGACATACCGCTGGACAGCCTGTGTGCCTGGTACAATCACTGTCACTGAGACTAACAGGAATTTGAGATTAATTTTTATCACTTCAGAGGATTTTTATTCCTCTCTCTGGGAAAAAGAAAAAAAAAAGAAATCTTCCTCAGAGATGTCTGTTTTAAAATTAGTAGTAGGATAAGGCTGCTGGGGGTATTTAGATATCAGATGGCAATTGCTCAGTGATTATTGCATTTTGATTTAATCTGACAGAACTGATTTTACACCATGAAATCTGTATTTTCACAGGAAAATAGGAGTTGCCATACTGGAACAGACTATTTGTCCCCCCAGCCCAGCACACTGTGCTGCTCTGGACCTGTCCATGGGGACAGCAAATGCCCCCCCCCCCGCTCCTTCACCTTTTGCAGTTATTTTTTATTTATCACAACGAGGGCAGCAGGATTTTTCCTTACTCCTGACTGACAGTCACTTTACACCCTATGGCAGCAGGATTTCTTTCCCCTGAAACTTTTTTTTTTTTTTTAATGTAGCTAAGTACAGCCAGGAATATTATGATTATTTCTGCCTGTGGAAATGCTGCAAACTCTGTTTTGCAGGGGGTCTGTCAGCAGTGGTGCTCAGCCCTGGACGTCTCCATCTGGTGATGGGGATGGCATTCAGGTGCAGGAGGGCAGGTGGTGTTGTCCCCCCCCCATCCTCCCCCACTACCTCTCATCTAATTCAGTCAAAGAAAAGGGGGAACAAGTAAAACCCACAATCATTTGTTTGGGTTTCTTCCTCTGTGGCTGGGAGCCTGCCTTATTAACATTACCCGGCCTGGGATCGTGCAGTGTTTCCTTCAGGCACCTCTTCTGAGTCATTTTATCATTATTCATAGGGATAAAAATGGCCCAAACTGAGGATGCTGAGGATCCATTTAGGGTCGCCTGTCAGATCCACTAAGGTAATTGGCTCCATTTCTTCATTCCTGTTCTAAATTAAAATAATTTGATTAAGTGGTACAGTAGGTGTTTCACCTGTGTCACCAGCTGTCTATTAGAGGTAGAAAGGGCTTTTCCACATTATTTCTGTCTGTTCTTATAACATTATGTCATCCTGTTCAGTGTTACATCGTGGCACAGGTTGCACAGCCTTATGCACTCAAACCCAGTGGTTACAAAAAGGTCCAAGGTGCCCTTTTCAGGGTGTGGAAAAAAGTCAGATACACTTTCGTGTTCCAGTTCTGCTCCCAGTATCTCAGAGGCAGTCCCTGAAGCAGGAAAAATGACCATATAACTGAAAGCAGAGTTTATGGCCTCATGGAAAATGTGCTGACAAAACTGAGTGACCAGTGAGAGGTTCCCAGCAGCAATACTTGGAGGGGAAAAGCTGGTTTTTAAAGCTGTGCTGTCTGGGTCTTGGGAGGAAAACGTGTAACACGAATGGTCCCTGCAGGTAGCAGCTCCTGGGGGTCCTGACACCAGGATTAATGTGGTGCTGAAGGACAGGAGACTGGCTAAGTCTACTTAGGGCTATTTTTGTCTTTAGATCAGGGTGGTTCTTCCTGATAAAGATCTGGCTGGGGTCAGTAATTGCACTGTAAAGAAGTGGGAACTGAGTTGAAACTCAAAAGCACCATTCTGAAGGTGTTCAGTGTCCCAGTAAGGAGTCTTCAGCTTCCATTTTGATGTTTGGAGCATCCAGGCATGGCAGCTGAGGATGGGGTCAGTATTTCCAATAGCAGTGTTTGCATCCAGGCTTCAAATTCAGCATTTAGCATCTCCAGTTAGCACGGGTGGACCAGTTACACATTAGAGCAGCCATCTGAATTGGGCATCTTGGGGGTGGAGATTTGGTGACTAAGATCCCCTGTACCCCACCTGGGCAGGTAGCAAATGCCATAGCAGAAGAAACACCAGAGAAATGTGCTGATATTTTATTTTAGCCTTCCTCTAAACCACTGGCTACCAGCAAGGTGGAAGTTTCCATGAGCAGATAAGGTGAGCTGTGCAGTGAGAAAAGGTCACTCGTCCAACAGACAAAGTCGTTTCTGTCCAGGAAAAGGTGCAGTTGCACAATAACATTCCTTGTGGTTGGATGGGGGGTGGGGGGGGGGCATATTTGTTCAGTTTTCAGGCATCTTGCAACTGTTTTTCTTCAACCTGCAGGTGGCATTAGCACAAAAAATGAATTTTTCTTTTCTTTCTTGAAAAGTGTTTGAGCAGTGAGATGTAGAAAGCTGCAAGGGGATCTGTAGTAGGACCGTGTGCTTGGAGTTAGTCATGCTAACTGCAGATGGCATTTTTGCATGTTTTATAAGGCAGGGATATACAAATGTTTTAGCACCCTGAAATATAAGATATTAAGTTTCTGGAAGCAGGAGGGCTGGTAGGACCAGAGCAGCCTGAGCTTAGCTGAAGCTCTGCAACTGTCAGTGAGCTGAGCTGTGCTCAGAGTAGCACTGGCTGCTGCTGACACTGGGCTGACACCTGCCCATCATGGCATCACCTCCAGCCAGGCAGCACCTCGAGCTGTGAGCTCATCCCCAGTCCCCCCCCAGGGGCTGGTTGCAGATGCCTCAAACTGCTGAGGAGCTGTTTACTATGGGTCTGAGCTATGGGAGAGCTCCCTTGGAGCTGAGTGGGGCAGGATCAGACCTCCCTGCTCAGCAAGGAGTACTGAGGAAGTCCTGCAGCTTTTGACTATTTAGTGTCTTGGGCTCTTTGGCTGTGAAACAGAGTGTGTGTGTGTGTGTGTGTCTGTGTGTGTGTGTGTGTACTTGTTTTCTCTACCTGCCATGGAGGGACTGGGTATGTTAATTACTGCTGAAACAGGGCTTAGAATATGAAAGATTATTCTCCACTGCCTGTTTCTGTGGCGTGGCTATGTCACAAATAAGAAGTAGCTCCCGTGTGAACCTGTAAAATCCATCTCCAGACCTGATGCTAATGCCTCCACCTCTCCAAAACACCGATCCTCCCGGGGAGCACCAATCCCAGCGAGGCTGGAACCTCCTTTGGTCTTGTCCTGGTGAGCTGAAAAGTAGCCAGTTATGGCTACAGCCATTCAGGGTTAAGTTTGTAGCCAGGAAAAGTCCTTTGAGGTTGAACAAGATTAGCAAATCTATAATAGTGAAGCCCAGCAAAGGTGGAGCTGGGTCAGGCTTTATCCTGCTACCCTGAGCCACAAGGGAACCAAAATACCCAGGGTAAGGCTCAAGTGCCCAAGAGCAAAGCACCTACAGTCTTTTCCTGCCAAAACAGAGTGTGTAGCTGGAAAAGCAGGACTCAGTCCTCTGCTCTTAACTTTTCTTTATATTTCCTTAGTTTTCTGCTGCCACTTAAACACTCCTTCAACACCCGGGCTGCTGACTTCAGCCAGCAGCTGTTGTCTGCTCTGAAGCTGGTGCATGAAAACCCATCGCAAGGCTGACTTTCCCAGCAGCAATGTCTAGGGCAGTTTAGGTGCAAGTGCATGCAATCAGCTTAGGCTGAAAACCTTCCTTCATTCCCCAAGCTAAAAAAAAAATTAAAAAATAATGAATGAGCATCATAAAAAAAAAAAAAGACAGGGACTCCTGGTTGGCTCTGAAACCCCCAGAAGAAAGGAGTGCTGGGAGGGGAGAAGAGTGGTTGCTGAAGGAGGAAACAGGGAGAACTGAGGCCACAGAAGCTGTGTGAAGATTTTTTTTTCCTTTTTCTTTTTTTTCTTTAAGCGAACCATTTTGTTACTGGGAAGTGCTAATTTGTGAAAGCAAAACAACTGCAGGCAAAGGGTGTGCTTTGACAAATTTCCCATATTGAGGAGGGGTGGGGCGAAGCATGAGAAAGAGGAGAAAATAAATGTAGAACGATTGCAATGTCATGGGGGGTAAGTGGTACGTTTGAGACAGGGGCTAAATCACTGCTAAATCACTGCAGGCAGAATTGATGTGAGACTGGAGCACACTGAGAACCGGGCAGGGGCATAAACCTAATTGATTTGAGGCTGGAGCAGGGAGTTAATTGGGGGCCAGGGTGGAACAGTAAGTAACGCAGCGCTGCGATAGCCAAAAGCATCTCGCTTCACACCGGTCGGGAGCCGGGCGAACACCTCGGGAGCTTCAACCTTGCTTTGCTTAGACACCCACCTCGTGTTTGGGGAAGGGCTTGAGGATGTTTTGAGTGCTCTCTGTTGCTCTGGAGCTCGGGAGAGAGCAGCCGCTCGGCAGCGCTTGCGGTCCCCGGCGTTCCCCGGGCCGCCGGAGGGGAGGAGCCATCGGCGGCAACAACAATCGGCGCCGAGAAACGGGAGCGTTGGCAGAGAACTTCCACGCCGAGGAAAAGCACCCATCCCCAGGGAAAACACCTAGAGCAAGTCCACAGTTATTCCGTACAAATTCCCCCCCCCTCCTTTCTTTTTCTTTACACAAAAAGACTGTTGAATCGAGCACTTAAAATTTAAAAATGCAAAGATGAAGGTTGCCTGGGCAACTGCTTTGCACTGAATGGGGAAATAATCTTGTGAAACAAACATTAAGTGATCATGTAATTAAAAGACTGACTCAAAATTCCATTGTACAGGGAAGGAGCCTAAATTAAAGTTGACCAGGCAACTTTTCGTTTAGCATTTCCTAAATTTTAAGAACTTGACTTAACTTTTTTTTTTTTAATAATTTATCCTTTTTTAATGCAACTTTATTCATTCATTCATTCCCTGCAAATAAATTTATGGGGATATCAATGATTTGTGGCCAAGCTTACCTCCAGCCACAACCTGAGTTTCAGCCCAGGAGCTGTAGGCACCCACCACTGGGACAGCTGGGGAGACATTCATGCTGCCCGTGGGGGAATGACTTGGAGCTGAAGGAACAGCCCAGCTTTTCAGGTTGTTACTGTGCACAGTTTGCCCCTCTGCATCAGGAGGAGAGTAAATTTAGTCTGCGTCAGATGCAACAAAGAACAATGCAAGAAATCAGAGTACAGATGTAGAAGTTTCCACAGGAAGACTTTGCCCAAGCCACTAGTACTTACAGTTGGTTAAAACCAACAACAATAAATTTTACATCTCTTCCAACCCTCATTTTAAATTTCTTTTTTTGGCAGTGTCTTTGGCTTTAGATTTCACCCTTTCATTATTTCCATTACCAATGTGTCAGAGGAATGTGGTGACTCTATTACTGGGGTCTGCTTCAAGCTCTGAGGCAAGAATGTGGTTCAAAACAGTTGTTAGCAATCCGTCACCAACAGCGTAAGCAAACGTCTCAAAACTGGAGCATTAAATGCCCTTTGGTTAAGAAAAAACTTCTAAGTGATGTCCACTTCTGTGTAATGCATGAATCCTTTTAAATAATACCTTCATTTTGTTCCTTTTGCAAAACCACCACGGCACCTTCTAGTGCATTGCAATGTATTTCTCACTTCAAACTGAAGACTTTGCACCAGAAAACTCTACTCTTCTAAACCATGCATATGTTCGTCTGGAAACACGCATGTGTTTTTAGCTTGCACATTTTTTAGCTTGCTAAGTGATGCTTGCACAGAACTCTACCATCCTCTTGCTGTTTTCAAGGGCAAGAAATGTCTGTACATGCAGCATGGACCAGGGCCTGGCTCTTATTATTATAATTGTTATTGTACTTAGTTATCTGCCAATGCAGAGCTTCAGTTTGACACAAATCATCTCCACAGTAGCACATTCCTACCATGAGATGCTCTCCCAGCTCCAAGCATGAAGGCAAAAGACTAGGTTTAACCTTTCTCATTTGCACTGCCTAATTTTGCCTAATGTTTTCTCTTTTTTTTTTTTTCCTCTCCTATTTTTTTTTTTCTATTTTTATAAACCTCAGGCTATCTGAACAGTTCCTAAGAGTTGTGTCTAGTACAATAATACAATACAGAAGTAAATGCAGTAAGTTGCATTTACAGAACTGACTATGGGTTTGGGACACCTCAGCTCTCATCTGCCTTTCTGGGGACAGCCAAGTTGAGCATTTGCCCATGAATAGGGCAAATTGATCCCCAATGCTTGTCTTTGAGGCTGGTGTCCTTTGGCAGCTCTTTCTTCCACTCAGCCAGGTCGTTTTGTCAATGTAGAGTCGTGGTTCTTTTAATGTAGGCCAGTAAAATAACTCTGGGTAAGAAAATTTCTCTGATGTCTAGGTGCCAGTGCATTTTCTTGGTTTGTTCTGAATAGTCATAGCTATATGATTTATTTTTTTTTTTTAAATCTCAATGCTAGTTGTATGATTTTTAATTCCCCCCAGAGTCAGTGTTTGTGTTGGCAGAAATTGAAGCAGTTTGGGGGGAAGGTGGCTGAAATGACTTGTGAGGCTTCTTCCATCTCTTTTGCCATGTATGCTGATGAGCAGAAATAGTGCTTGTTTCAAAGTGGAGACTCTGTGTCTGTTGAATTCAGCTTTGTACTGCTTTTTTTTTTTTTCCAGGATAGGTTGGGAAGTTCATTCAAAGTTCTTCCTTTACTGTCAGGCACATCCCTGACATTTTCTTAATGACACAGACCAACTGGTGTGATTCCATGACCTGCAGCAACACTAAAGATGGACCCTGTTCTTTCTTCCTTCCTCACCCAGCATGTTCCACCATTGTGTCCTTGTCCAGCTCCCCTGCTTTGTTGATTCCCAGTCTCCTTGCTTGGCCAGACAGAAAAAAATCTATTATTATTATTATTACAAGTGTTTTTATTTCATGACTTTGCCCAACCAGTCTGCTCTTCCCTCATCATTTAGCACTAACCCCTCACTGCAGAGTCCATGTTCACCTGGCAAGACCAGCTGTAACCCCTCTTTCCCATCCCATATTTCAGTTTTGCTTGACCTGTTATCCCAGGAATTTCTTTCCATCCTCACAGGCTTCCTCACATCTCTTCTCCTCCTCCCATTAAATGAAGTTGTTTCCCTTTCTGTGTCGCTCAGACCTGGAGATATTCAGGGAAAAATCGATGCCAGTTCTCTCTGAGGCCCCTCTCCTAGCAGGCAGCTGGAAGCTGAAATTACAGATGTAGTCTGGTTTGAGTTTGGCAAAGTTATAAACAGATGAAACAGGCTCTTCTATTGGGTAGTGTCATACAACCTTAATAACAGGCAGTGCTCTCAGCCCCACCTCTAATATGTACGTGAGCCTGTATAAAAATGAAACCTGAAAACTGAATGAACATGAAAAGGCCTCGACCTACTTTCAGACTGATAGGTGTGCTCTCCATCTCTAATGGAAGCAGACAGGACAGGTCTTGTACATCTCTGGCTTCATTTTGCAGAAGTGTGTTACGAGTAGAGAATTGCTGTGGACGGAGTCTTGCAGACAGTAAAACAGGGGAAGGGTTTTTTGCAGGATCTCATTTGCACGCGGGGAAAACGCACAAGCTCTTTAGAATCCCAGCCACAGCAATTCAGACAGATGTTGAAACATGTGGTAACCAAAAGTAGGTCCAAGGCTGGGCCCTCAGGTAGACAGATCTCTCTCCTAGGAGTCTCGGGCTGTACAGTTGCAGGGTCTGCTCTCCAGCTGCAACCCAGAGGGAATCTGGAGGGAGAGAGGGATTCGTAGCCTCCTCTCTAAGCTTACTGGGAAACCCAGAGCTCTTATTCCTGCAAGCAATGCTTTGTGAACTGTCACACTCGTTTCCTTCACACACTAGCACAGATTGCCTGCTTGACCTGAGGGCTGAAGACATTTACATTTTTGATCTGCTCATCTCTCAGAAGCCTCCACAAATTAGCAATGGCACAACCCATGGTCGTTGTCATGAGGGGCAGAGAAGTCTTGAAGCAAGGTCCACGTGTCGGGTGTGACCTCGGCTGAATTCTGGTTCAGAACAGACCTTCTTTGAAGAGTTTCAGAGGCTCTAAACTTCAAAGCACTGGCTAATGTCTAATTGATTGTAGGTATTTCCTTACAGGAGAGCTATTCTGCACCAGAACTCTCAAACTAAGCTTCTCCAGCACCTTATAGGTGAATGGGAGAACCCGAAAGCTTCTATGATCTCCAAAAAGCTTTTGAGTGGGAGTTGTGTTATTCCAAGAACTTTTCCTTCCACGTTAAGATTTCTAATGAGCTTTTTACAAGAGACTCTTAGTCTCTCCTGAGAAAAACTTTAAGGCAGTAAACACGAGGATGAGTCCATCCTTTCTGCTTTCCTGTGGTCCCAGGTCCCTCAGATGGGCATCAGGGTGGCAGAGGTGGCTGTCTGGCTGAGACCTTTGGACCTGGCCCACATGCTGTGGCCTCAAGAAGGGCAGAGCTGGAAGTGAAACCCTAGAAGTGAGCTGGTAATGCTGCAAGACTGAGTGGTCAAACCCTCAGTATTTTTTTGTGATGAGGCCGTTTATAATTTACTCCCCTTCCCTCCTGCTGAAAAATTCCTCTAATTCTTCCCATGTGAATAAGAGCATGAAAGGAGCACTGAAAGTCCCCCCTCTTGTTTTCCCATTCATTTTCTTACACTAAAGCCCTGTGGACGAAGCCCATTCCAGGTGCAGGAGAGCTTTTCCTGTAATTTACCCATGGTATTCTTATCAAAAGTGTTACCTCCAAAACTATTTCCTTTTAACATTAATTATCCTTTGAGCTGGCTCACTCACAGCACACAAAAGCATACAGAGGCTTTGCAGGGTTAGGGTTTTTTTTTTTTTCCTTTTTCATTAAGTACCACATGTGCCTCTCTTTGCATATATAGAGTGGTTCCACACCACCTTGAAGACATCACAGCATGTACTGTAGGAACCAAAGCTAACAGGTATAAAATGGGTGGTTATCATTTACTTATGTGCTGTAATGCTTCCCATATGACCTGGTGATGAGGCCTGTAGGCCGGAGGTGTAAGAATTAAATTAAAAGTTAAAAAAAAATCATAAAGGGATAACATAATGAAGGGATACTGCTGGGATAACATCTTTTGATGCCCAATCTTTCCTGCAAGGTTTGGTGCACCAGTGTGGTCTTGCCAGCAAAGGGAGATGAGGATGTGACAGCCCCACGGGCACAAAGGTTGCTAGCTGAAGGCAGCCCAACAGGATCTGGGAGGAGACAGAGGGGTTAATCTCCAGTCCTCTTTGCCCAGAGGAATGTTTATTGCCCTGCAGGGAAAATCTTCTTTCCTTTGGTGAGTTAAGTCAGGCTCTGCTTTGTTTGATGCTGCCCATTTGAGGAAAGCTTCTCCCTGACCTTCTGCCAGAGAGACTGATGACAAGGACAGTTTGAACTAACCTTGACATTCACCAGAGTAAATGGCTTTTTCCACGAGTAGTCAGCAAGCCAGGAGAGCCAGTCAAGAGCTAATGAATCTGTACCTGAGGGAAACTGAACAACAATTGTACTTTTAAAGAAGGAAAGTCCTCCCCAGCTCTTTCTGTGCTTAAATGCTGGAGGATTAACTCTTCCAGCTCATGCCTGGGTCTTGCCATGTTGCTGAGGGGGAGGCCATAGGTGGAGACTTTGGTTGGGAAAACCTCAGTGGGAAAGGAAAGGTGCTCAGCAATCTGATTGCTGTGGCGTTGGATGAAATTGCTGTGGCCCCTGTGTTTTGCCCATGGCAGGTGACAGCCCTCTCACAGCCCTGCTCTGCCCTTGGTTCACCATACCCCCAATTCCACCTTCAGAGGGAGGCTTAAAACTGAGTTTGTCTTGGGCTTTAGGGAGCGAAGAGATCACCGTGGCTGCCACCAGAGCTGGCAAAGATCTGGGTGTGTTGGGGAGTGTCACAGATGGGCTGGTTTGTGACACGGGAAAGGGCTCAGCTGCACCTCAGCCTGGGGGTGTCACCAGGGTGTCCCCAGCCTCTACAAGCAGAGGTACACAGAGCCTGCTGTGTCCTTCTCCTGATGGGGGAAGGAGGCTTCCTTGGCTGCTTGGCTGCTATCTGGAAACAATAGGAAGAGCGTCGGCAATTGCAACATATTTCACTTCCCTCAGTACTGTCCAGATGATGTATTCTTAGTCCTAATTAGGTTGTTCAAAGCCTCATTTTTGTGAATAAGCCATCATTGTGTGAAGATTGGCCTGACAGTCCCCTGGCCTGTTCATTCACAAATCTTGCCTGTTGCTTCATCTGGTGTTAACACATTAGGGGATTCCTTCCCAGGCTGGAGGGAAGGGCCAGAGACGTTGCACTGGCTGGAGCTTCCAGGATGGATGGAAATCAGGGGATGGTGGGTTTCAGCCCACTGTGCTGAACCTCACTGTGTCATGGGAGCTCTTGCAAGAAATGTGCAAAGGGACTGCCTGGTGAAGCAAGAGCTGATATTTCTGGGATGCTGGGGAAGTGATTGCAGCCAGCTTTTGTCTGGCAGCACTTGGACTGGAGGCACATGGGCTGCTTTTCTGAGGCTGCTACTAATTCGTGTGTGCATAACTCCTACTGTCTGGACTAAATCGAGCTCTGTAAAATGTATTTATTAATACTTACTTCCTAGGGCTGTTTATTTAAATGTTTGCAAAAGGCTTTGGAAGGCTAAGCAAGGGGAAGGCATGAGCTCCAGCACTGAATCTTAAGCACTGGCAATGGAGTTGGCAGGAAAACAGGGATCTGTTTTCCTCGGGATAACAGAAGTAGCGCTGATGCCATCTTTGTCACACCATCATCTTCCAAGGCATGGTTTAGAAAAAAAACCCTTCAGTGTTTTAAGTAGGGAATGAAACGAGACTGGGAAAATGGGCTGGTAAACCAAAATGCAGCTGCAACGTGAGCAGTGGGTGTTGGGTTCTGAGATTTCCCCAGCGAGGCTTTGCTGGGGTTTTGCTGCTGCGCTCGAGCGGCGGCGTCAGGGACCAACTGGGACTGGAGATGGTGAGAGCTGAGGACCTGCCAGCTTCTGCATCTGCTGATCAAACAGATGAGGGTGACTAGCCCAAGCACAGACCGTGGTGCTGGCACGGAGGGAAGGGTCAGTGCTGCTGCATCAGGGCTGGCCAGCACCCCTGGGTTGGCAGGGCACGCTGGAGGCGAACCTGAGGCTGGAGACAAAGCTCCGGCGCTGGGGAGGCTCCTGGGGAAAAAGTTGTATACAATGGAGAAGATAATATTTCATTTCCCTGCGGGTCAGTTGGCTCTCAGCAGAGTGTTCTCTGTTTGAGATTTGAGGATTTGCAGACAGACAAACTCCACAACCCAGCAAAGGTCAGTCTAAATATCAGGCAGATAAACAGCACCTTCACCATAAGCACGACTCCGATTTATGGTGCTCAACTTATTCTTTCCTTCACATGATAAAATGAAACTCCTGCTTCTTCAGAGGGTGTCAGCTGAAAAAATTTAAAGTAACATAACTTCCTGAGGTGTTTTTAAATAAATATGCTTTCCTGTAGCCACAGCCTGCTTCCTCCTTAAGGGTTTTTGTTTTTTTTTGGTTGGTTGGTTTTTCTCTTTGTAGAGTTTCTCCTTCCTGACCCCCTAGTCCTGCAGAATCCAACACCTGCTCACTGCAGTGACTTTTCCAAAGCAAGACCTTGGTGAAGGCAAGTCTGCAGAAGCAGTGTTGGCCAAGGGCCACCTAGGAGGTGTTGGACTCTCTTCCTTTACCAGAGCTGTGCTTTGGTGGCTCAACCTGCCCGTGGTAAAGTCAACACTGCTGGCGAGGTACCAGGCAACAGACGTGTCCTCCCTCTGTGTTGGCAGCTCCCTTCAGCCCCGGGGCAACCTCAGGATTGAGCAGGGCAAATTTCACATGCTGCTGTCAGAAGTCTGGGCATTTTGCAGAATTAGCATCCATAAGATCAGGTTGAGACAAAGAGGAATAAGGCATAAGATCTTTTCAAAGTCTTCATTTCCGCTGCTTCTCCTCAAGCAGAGCAGAAAAGTAGGAAATTTAACTTTTTACACACAACACGGTAGTTCACAATTTTTTTAGGGGTCTGTCTTTGATTCTGGATCTGATTCCAGTTAATAACACACATCCTTTATGCCAAGTGAATCCCTTGTATCTGGAATTTGCTTGTGCCATCCTCACTGGAGCCCATATTTTCCCCAGGCTCCATCTTTAAAGCGAATGTAAATGATGTTACAATTGAAAACTACCTTTAACAATGAGTGGGGAAAGGGAGATGCAGTAAAACAGGATCAGACTCCTTTTAATTTTCTTCTTACCTTGTGGACAAAACCTTGGCAATTAAACCATTTCTGTGTAGTTAGAGTATAAATAAATAAAACATTTTCTGGTAGTAGCAGTGCTGAATGCAGAGGATGTACAGAATACTTTTTTTTTTTTAAGTTAAACTAATTTCCATTAGTCAAACAATCAAGGAAATTCTGTGTCACAAAAAACCGAAACCCTCAGTATTTCCAGTCTAAAAAATACCTTGAAATGAGGGGTTAGTTTTATTTCTGTTTGCAGAAATCCTATGTGTGGTGTCATCCAGACTGAACTCTCTTTCTAGGACTTGCAGGTGTCTTGGGTTCTGGGACTAAGCTGCTTCTGAGCTGACTGATAGAGTAGCTATTTAGTCAATCTATGGAGAGGGATTTTTAAGTATCACTGTACACTTGATGTGGTTTAATTTTATTTTTTTATATCTATTTCTGAATCACTCCAAGCTAAGTTTTGCCAGGAATGTATATGGCTATAGGCTGCTCCTCACATCAATGATTTCTTCTTAGGTGCCAGTGAAAGAAACTGATTCAGCTGGTCATTTCCCCATTTGTCTTGAAATAATGCAAATTCTCTGAGTAATCTGTAACATTAATACCAAAAAAAAAAAACCCCCAAACCCCCAAAAAACTCTTTAAAATAATTGGGAAGGTTTTATAACACAGTGCCATCATTGTAATGTAATGAAAAAATGTTAATATTAGCTTAATTGCTTTGAAGTTCATTCCAGGAGTTTGTATTTCACAAGGATATCCCTACAGGTTTTACAGTCAGTAGAAGACATTTAGGTGCAGAAAGGAAGAAATCTAAACTTCTTTATTTCTTTCAAGTTTTGTAGGCTTTGGAGGGCTCTGGGCAGGGTGGGTTGTGGTTTTATTTTTTTTAAGCATAGGTGACCTTTTCACCATTAAATATAAATAAAGCAGAGTTTTAGGGCCTTAAGTACAAGTTTGACATTTTATATTCAATTCTGCTTAGATT
>JAOEGS010023982.1:0-47619 GCA_025447755.1 Corythornis vintsioides
TAAATATGCAAATATATAGCCATATAATTTTAAATGTCTAACATCTGAGCAATCAAGAAAAAAAAAAAAAGATATTTCAATACAGAATATTAGAAAACCACCACATTGGCTCTACTACAAATCCCACATTCCTCTTTGGACAGACAAGTGCTCTCAAATTATGTAGTGGCCAAGATCCATCTGTTAACACCTCCTGCTCCCTGCCCCACTTTTTTTTTTTTTTAAAGAGAGAGACAACCAAACAAAACCAACACAAACAAGCAATAACAAATAGGCTCGAGAAATAGGCCAGTGTAAACTGCATGAGCTTCAACAACTCTTGATAAACCACACATCTATTAATTTAGAAATTTCAGGTTATTTTCAGTTTTCTGTTATCTCTTCTCAAGCCACTCTAACCATGACAAGAATGTTGATATCTTAATGTGTGTATGTATATTCATTCATATTCTAGCAAATGAAATTAAAAAGTCACTGACAGATACTCTACAAAACAAACTTTTGTCTGAATATTGAAAAAAAGCTAAATTTACAAGACATGCATTTCAAATGTCAAATTATGAGTATATTCATGGGAGACCTGATTTTAGAAGATATAAATGCAACCAGACAATAAAGATGCTGTATGCTCACTGACAGTACATGCAAAACAAATTACATGAATCACATCAAGAATCACTCACAAAAACTGAGAAGCTGAAGTACATTCATGGAAATATTTGTCCAATCACTCCAAGTAAACACATCAATATAAAAAAAAAAGTTTCCAAAACTATTCCAGGAAAGGGAGAACTGTGCATGTGAAGAAGCAAGTCATCTGAAGAATTATTTGTCAGCTCTAGATGGAAATTATAGCTTTGTTTTTAATGTAATAAGCTTGATTCTAATTTGTGTATTTTTAAGACTATTTCTGCAACAATAGCATTAAAGCAGCTACAGTGAACAAAAACCAAATGAATACAGCAGACAAAAGGATGCTTTTTCAAAAGGCTGAGCTTCCAAATTATGAATGTAATTGACATAAGACATTGCATATAAGATGTGGTTTGTTCAATTGTCTAATGAATATTGTAATGCAGAAGTCTACTAGAGACAGAAAGAAAACAATCTCCAAGAGTCAAAACTACATTTTTTTGCAGACTTCTGAGAAGTTCTAAGAAGAAAAAAAAAAACCCACACACCAAAAGACACAATACAAACAACTGAAACAAACAAGCCAAGCAAACAATCAAACACCCAAACACTAAAAACCTGCATCAACTTAGTAAGCATTGATAAATTTTTTACAGGTCCTACAGAACTTGTCTTTCTACATTTAGAGCCCTACATGTCTCAATCAGCCAACATACCAGTACTCCAGACTTTAACTATCATCAGTTATGCTTTCACCTTGCCTACATGCAGCAGTCTGCAGCTTCTGACTTGGCAAACAGAATCTTCCAGATCCCTTTAGCAGAACGGCAGCAGTCTTTTGTAGACATTCATATCCCTTCCTAACACAGACCACCCTTCACATTCCTCACAGCTGGTGGCCACCAACTGCACCACTCCAATCACCAAAGTCATCCCACCACATTTCCATATCTAAACTATCACAGCTTTCTCACTGCACAATGGTCTCCTGTTACTCCTGCTTGTTTCCCATCATGTGTGCGTTGATATAGATGCACTTCAGCTGTGTTAAGGGTCCTGCCACCCTCCTGGAGGGAGAAGCCCCAATTCCCCCCAGCTGGTTCTCAGAAGCCTTAATAGTTTTCAGCCTTTCAGCTCCTTTGTCTGCTGCCACATGGATCATCATCCTGCACTGAGACAGCCACTACCCCAGTGTCCCACACTGCCCTGACACTCCCAGGCTCAGCAAGCCCACTTTTATCTCCATCCCCCTTCCAGGCTAGTTTTGGAAACCTTGAAATGAGCTCTGCTAGCTCTTGCACCAAGCCCCTTTTCACCCTTTGAGACAGAAAGGCATTCCACATCTGCTGCCATCAGGCCTGGGACCTTGTAAAGCAGCCCATGGTAAAAAAACCAAACCAACCAACTAAACCAATCCACAACAAAAAACCCAACAAAATTCCACTGCCAGCACCAACCTATGAGCTCCATATTCATATATTCTCCCCTGCCACCGAAGGGACTGAAGAGAACACCTGAGCTCCTGAACAATCAACTAATTGCCCCAGTGCCCTAAAGTTCCTTTAAATCACTTTAGAATGACTCCCCCCTTTTCCCAGCACACGGGGTTGTCTCTGCTGCCCTCGGTACCAGTGTCGGGCCCAGATTCTCCCTGAACCGAGCCCTCCCCGGCCACAGGTTTCTTTGGCAGCTCCCGCTGGGTCTCCACAGTCCCCTGGCAACGACTTTCAGGCAGGCAGCGACCACCGCTCTGGGGGAACAACGACCACTAGCTGAGTTTACCTCTCGCCTCGGGACAGGGGACCAGTTCCCGCAGCTGAACTCACCTCTAGCACCGGCGGAGCTCCCGCAGAGCGTCTCCTTTGCCAACGGCCGCTGCAGGCTGGGGTGACCTCGACCTGCTTCGGCTCCCTGCGCAGGGTCGGAGCTCCAGCGCTGCTGCGCGAACTCCCCAGGTGCCGCTCCCTCACTGCTCTTCAGGCAGTGCTGCGCCAGGGGGCGGCTTTTATAGGGGTGCGGGAGGAGGTCTAAGCCAGCGAGGGCCGGCGCGGTTACCTATAGTTCAGATGTGGCGCTGGTGGGGCTGCATTAGCAGCCGCCCGCGGGCACGGCCCAGCCGCAATGCCGGCCTGTCCTGGCTTTGAGAAGCCCCCAGCAGACAGACCCCCCATTCCCTTCCCCAGCGCCGGACTGTCTCCTCGCCTCTGAATAGTTTGATTTTGCCACATAAATTATTTTTCAGACTAGGAAAAATACAAGACCTGAAGGAGTTCTGAAGTAACAAATCTCTAAAGAGTTTTTTTGTTAATGTTACCATGCTGCATTAAAGTAATACAGGCTCTTTTCATAGGTCATCATGTGAGGAGATAAATCATAAAACATTTGAAAATTACCAGTAGTAGAACAAAGAATGCTTAGTGATAAAATGCCAAACACAATTAGAAAGCATAGATCTTTCAGGCAAGAATTCAGAAGAGGGAAAAAAAAAATAAAATTCACTAGAAATCCTTGAAATTAACTTCCAGAAATTACAAGTGGTGACATAATCTGTGGAGATTTACTGTAGCATTAATTCATATGAAATAAAAAAAAACCAAACAACCCAAAACTAAAACTTAACAAAAAGTCAAAATGGGAATCCAAATGCAGCAAGTCTCCAATAGAGACAGAGTGTCTCCATTAATGTGTTAGAAGTAGCCATAGCTTTAATCGCCTCTGACCTTTTTTGATTTAAAGTTTCTTTTACTACCACTTATTCTATCACCTGGGCTGGCAAATGTTCTTGTGTAGGCAGTGGACAGAATGCTGATAATGTGTTGCATGATTATGTAGATACAGGTTGTAATTGCCGACTTTTAAAAATAGCACTAGCTAATTCCCCCATGACCTCTTTGAGACAGCAGAAGCTGCTGAAGGAGATATCTTCATTGAGTAATTAGGAAGCTTGGGGATATGAATCTCTCTGGAGGGTTACCTTCATTTTATATTGTGCTATTTATACTGCAAGTTTTAATGCAACTAATAATTCCTTTTTTTTATGCATCATGATGTATCAGCTATTAGATTGCTATGAGAAGAGGGGTGAAAAACTAAACTAAAGGAATGGAAAGCATGGGTCTCCAGTACCTACTGAGACTCAATCTTCAACTATTACAAACCAGACAGAGAGTTTTAGTGAGTTACATCCAGAACTAACAGCCTGGCATCAAACCAAGTCAATAGCTAAGCTAGTTAATAAAATACTATATTTTTTTTCAGTGTTCTCTATAAGCCACAAGATAAGAATGGTCTGCAATGAGGAAAGCCAAGCAATGACTGGTAAAAATGTAATAGCAGGGAAATGGATGAAAGCCCTATCTTCAGGAATAAAATAAAACCCAAACAAATAACATAAGACTTTTTCTGCTATGATTCAGCTTCACTTATGATACTAGCTCCATAGTATTATAATCCCCAAATTGTATTTCTTGGTTGTTAAGTCTTGGTCTTAAGGTGTGTTTGGTTAGTTTGTTGTTTCTTTATTTGTTGTGTGTTGGGGTTTTTTTGTGTGTGTTTTGGTTAGTTTTTTGGCTTGGTTTGGTTTTCTTTTTTTGGTTAGTCAGTTTCATTTTTTTAAAGGGCCTCTCTATTCTTGCCTGGAAATATCTTCCAGAAAGTCATTTGTGATTATTTGAAAGTCTGTAGTTTCTCAACTTATATCTGGGTTTGGTATGTAGTTATTCTGCACTGCTCTAACACAAACATATTCCTTAAATTCTCTCCCTAGTGTTTATTTCATTTTAATTTATATTTTAAAAGCCTCCAAATCAAACTATGAAAAGTTCTAAATATGCTATTAGTAATATAACCACACCTTTCCCTTAAATACAACTCTCACCTAGCCCTACCACCTTTATCACTCACTTTTTCCTATTCATTCAGACAGCCTGTTACAGACTCAGCTGGTTCTGATGCCTGCCCTGATGACATTTTGTCCCTGCTTGCCTGTTCTCAGGTCATTGTGCCTGTTCTATAACTGTAGCTTTGCAGGCAGAGAAGGAGCCTTCTTCTGCTGCCAGAAGCCCTACATTTCCTTTCTCCCTCACCATGGTAGTCCATCCACTCACCCTCTGAGCACAGCCACTAGTTGTCCTTCCTTCCATCCACCACAGACCTTGGGCTTTTGTTTCTGCAACTCTCTCTAAAGACTCCACCAATATTCTCTTCACTTGCCTGGTACTGTGCAATCTGTTAATCTCTCACCTGGTGATTCAGTGTCTCAATGACAGCCCCCTCCAAGAGGTAAGCACAAACTCAGGCCTGCCATAGGGAGAGGCACCAGGCATTTACCTGCAGCTGAAAGCTCATAATCCTCCCAGAGCTCCCACTGGGTCAAGGCCTCAGATGTCCCCAAAAACAGCAAGCTGACACCATAGATGATCAGGATCAAGGAGTTTTCAGTACACTTTCTAGACCTCTTTGCAGTAATATCTATAGTAGTAGTCAGCTGGAAACAAGAAGTGTAAACACCTTCTAATCCAGAAACTGACACCACGAGATGGCTGTGAGAGCTGACAGAAGCAAAAGCCTCCAGAAGCCAACTGTCACCTGCAAGCTGCCAGAAGTTCCCCCAAGGAAGACAATCTCTGTAGAAGAGCATATGGAAGAAATTCCCCAAAGAAGCAGCCTGAAAACTGCCGTGACAACTGTTACATATCTGCTAGCTGATTCTCTTAGCTGCACTCAAGCACAGTGAGAACTAGTTGTTAGGAAATGGGTGTTGTGAATGTATTAAAAGATGAGGAAATTTTTAAGATCCAGCTCACAGTCATGTCTTCTATATTGGAAAGGGAAAAATTTTGTTAAAGACTGAAGGATTTTCTCAAAACCCAGCTATTCATAAAAATCTACCAACTGAAATGAAAACTGATGAGTCCTCTAAGACAAGGACAAAGGTGCAAAGCAGTCTTGAGGCCTTTCACACCCAGACCATCAAAGCCCTGAAACCTCCTTGCATCACTTAAAAGAAGACCTCCTACTGATCCTACTACTGGAAAAATCTGAAAGTCTTTGGGAAAGATGACTGCAGTGTCCATGCAGGCAGACCTGTCGGATTTTTGATTATCTGTAGCAACTAGCTCTGCCAGATATTAAAGATACATGTAGTGTAGTGTACAGAGAGAAATAAACTGCCTATTATTCTATGGGTAGAAACAGCCACTGGCTATTCTTATATTAATGAGCAGTGCTGTCCAAATGAAAAAAATCTAAGGACAAAAACAACTGTGCTGACAAAGAGACATCAAAATGATTTGTGCCTCAAGAAGTTTTATTTTAGCTCTACTTGGGTTTTGTAAGCTGCATGCCTATTAACACCTAGAACGTACTAAGCACACTCATGGAGTGCATCTGCTGCCATGACTTAATCTGAAAGAAATTTTTTTGTTTCAAAAAAACTGTAACTCAAATGCTCATATTGGCACTCTCATATTCTTAAGAAATACAAAAGATTCTCCTGCTCTCAATCAACCTAACTTTATAACATTTTTGTTGTTTGGACTTCTTGGATGGTAATTTTGGCCTCTTACCAATACTATGTAGTTTCTAAGGAAATTCCTTGTCCTTCCCAGGCTAGCTTCAAACTTTTTTGTATACAGTTGTTATAGTTTGCTACCTCGACTGTCCATCAGCTGAAGCAGACTGGCTACCACTGTGACCTTGGAGCAAAAAACCCAGACATCCATGTAGGATATTGCTGAATGCAGAATACATAATGTGTTCTGGATTGCACTGAGCTTGCCATCAATCATTGCTTTTGAAAGAGTCCCAAAAATTAATGATAGGCAACTTTTGCTCCCTAAGCACGTCATCCTAATGACAAACAAGTTCTTTCAGGGTTCAGTGCTATCACAACTCTTACTTCCATATGCACATAGAAAGTTTTGAAACTAAGATACATGGTTTGCAACATAGCTCCTTATACATTTCCAGCCACTGAGGATACCAATGAGGATTAGGTAGATGGAGTTGGATGAAAAACTGGGAATGCAATCCAGGGAATGCAGGAGAACTCAAGATATAATATTGTTTATTTTTAAAGGCTGATGAGCTTTCCTCTCTGACACTTAGGACTCACTGCTCAATCCTCTTAATAAAGAACACACATCTAACAACAGTTGTGTAACACTGTTAAGAACTCTCTCTCTGACTGAGACTTCACAAGGAATTAACAAATTATGAGTTCTTGATATACAATTCCATATATCTCTTAGGTAAAATTAATCAAACCAAGAAAACCTATGAAATGATTGAAGTATGTAGGGTTTGTAATATACTACATTTTCCTGTAACTATAAACAACCTTTCTAATTTACAGCAGCTTATGTGTTGACTATAACAACACATGAATATACATTCATCACCTGAAAGCATTTTAAACCACAAAACATTTCCATTTTGGAAATATGACTGTTTTTACTCTTCAGCAGAAGCAGCTAATTCTACAGTATACTAGGTTCCTACAACTACACAGATTCCTAGTATCTGTCAAATTAATTGTATGGATTTTGGCTGTGACACTTGGACTGTATTAATTCTGAGAACTTCTCTTTCTTTTGTCATCCAGCTTTGTTGAGATGGTAAACTGGTACTCTGTGTTAAAGTGCTCCTCCTTAGAAACAACATATTTTCAAACCTTGAATTGTACTTAGATACTATAATGACACACACAATGTAAATATTTCATACACAAATGAGAGATGCTAGATCTTGATATGTATTTTCTATGAAAGGCATGTGATGTTCTTCCTTTCCAATTAAAATACCACTATAGCCAATTAGTCCTTGTCAAACCATTTTTTTTTTTTTTAAAGCAATACCAGAAAGGTCTTGAATTAATGGAATAACCTTGTTCAAATATGGTAGATCTTAACCTTGTTTTTTATCTGCCCCACAGAAAACTTCAGTCTTTAAATCCCTCATTAGTGGCTAACTTCCCATTACCTACCCAGCCACCACAAATCCTAGCTAATACAACACTACTCCATTTCAGAGAATAATTCCAAGAAAAACTTTTAAAATTCTTGTAAACTGCAGCAGTTTGTAGTTTAAATACTATGATGGAAAGTGACACTTGCAGAGACCAGATTACAAAAACACTGTTGCTGTTATTCATGGACACAAAATAGCAGAAGACTCTAGAGGATAAGGAACACCCTTATAAAAATTAGCAACAGCTAAAGAGTTTCAACCCTTTCCAAGGTCTTTTATAGTTTGTTTTTTTCCCCCGTTCTTTAAAGTCTCACATTTTGTTTTTGTTTTTCCCTAGACATGCCACCATGATATTGCTTCTTTGAAAATTCCAGACAAAGTGAGACAGATGTCTTGAATATGTAAATACCAAGGGAATTGTTTATAAAGAAGATATGTCTATACACAGATCTCAGGACTTTCTCCCTCCTCTGTGTGGGAGATCTGTTAATAGCTTGCATAACAAATAGAGAGAACCAAACTACTACAGCTATCTGGACACATTTGAGGAAAACATTGGGAGACAAAGCCAAAACAGGACTAGTGAATCAGCAAGTCTGCTACTTACCATGAGCTATCAGAATTTTTTTCAGTGAATCCAATATCTCTCTGTGCCACCCTAAAATGAAAAATAAGGTATTATAAATGGCAAAAAAGGAAATTTGTTTCTGTATTCTTTCCCTTTATCAGATATTAAGCCTCTTTTTTTTACCCCCTTTTTCATTCTATTGAGTTTTCCTTTCTTTCGTCAGAAAATGCCAGAACTTATGAATAAAAGATTTTTTTTGTTAAACAAAACTATTTTACACTTTAATTACATTCAAAAGCTTTTTTTGGCTTTTTTTTTTCTGTGTGTGTACATGATAAGTTTGAGCCTATTGCTTACAATGTAATCAAATGTAATCAAATATGTGGTTATCTGTAAGGTAATAAATGAAGAAGAATTTATTACTGTGTTCTTAATCATTGTGGAGTTCAGATGGTATCATTAACCAAAGGATCCTAGCCTGATTCTGTAATAACTTCTGAACCATAGTATTGATTTGTAATGTGTAATCTACCACTGTGATTCATACAGGTAAGAAGAAATAAGTTTCCTTAGAGAAGTTCTGAATTTCAAAAATATAAGTTTTAAAAACTTTTCTGTCCCAAACCATAAACCTAAAATAAAATTTGATAGCAGTGGAGCAGCAAGTTACTTTGTGCCAACATGCACACATTGACTTTATCTCATTAAGATGGAGACTTGTTATTCTGTGCTATTGAGGCAGCTAATGAGGCTACTGCTAGTCATTACCATTGTCAACATTTTCACCATCAAGTGCTCAAAAGATTTCAAGTTTCTTTACATGAAGAAAAAGAAGGTAAGATTTTGAACCATAATGTCAGTCATTCAATTACAATCTCTTCATCACTTATGTGGTAACTGCTATGCTACCCAATTTTATTCAACTCAGGAATCAAAACTGTGATAGGCAGTATAAAAGACCCAAAATATCCACTAAAAAATATTAAAATTTATCTTTGATGTCAAAATGGGATTAAAAGAAATAATGTGGAAGAAACATGAGTCATCGAGTTGTAGGCCATGAAAATAATTCATATCTGGTTTAAATAAAGTGTAGACTTGAAGGTACCTGTTAAGAATTCTTTAATTAGTTTTCTAAGACAAAGAATAAACTATTTAGTGTAAGTCAGTTACTTTAGATATGTTAGATGATGCATTATTCTTTTCAGAAAAAAAAAGCTTTTTCAAGTGTAGTACACAAAACAGCAGGTGAGCAGTGTGTTATGAGACAGGCTTTGTGAGAGAAAACTGGAAACAAGTGAAATGTAAGAAGGAGGTTAGGAAACGAGGCTGAGAAACAGGGAAGTAATTATATTATGTGATACATGGTAGACAAAGGATAAAAATGTGCTGATAAAGACCAAAGAGAAGGTGGCAAGGCTCAAACAGACAATAACCTCAGCATAGTTAGTCATTTGGAATCATCCTCCCAAGTCTTTTGAATTCAGGTCCACTGATGTAAGTTTGAAATACATCTAAAAGGAAGACTCTTCTACTCTTTATCATCAGGTTGTTTCTGCCTTCTTTAGCTACTGAAAGACTGACCAGATGGATAAAGGTACATTTCATTTTTCAGTTGTGCATTAATGCCATTGACCTCACATGTCTACTTTGAAGAGCTGTTATGTGCTCCTTGGTGCTGTATCTGTAGGTTGAGTTGTGTGTTGTCACTGTCGTACACATACATTCTGCACAGCACTCTGCCTTCCTCACCCTGCTGCTATCTGGCTGACAACTTTATTGTAAAACGTCAACAGCAAAGATGTAGTTGCATATTTTTGGCTCCCCAAACAGGCCACATTATGTTACACTGCAAAATAATTACATGGCATTCTTTGCTTTCCAAATTCAGGATTATGTGGCCTGTGCTGAGGGCACTAACGCTACATCTGCTGGTGATCTGCATGACCACAAGAACAGAGGCTGATCTGCAGCCTAGAAGCTCTCAAAACCAGCAGCACTGAAAACACAATAATTATATTAATTGGACAGTGACTCTACAGCACAAGCTTAAGCTTTACTTTAGCATTTAATAACTTCTCTAATATTGCCTATGTCAAATACTAGGAAAAGTCAGAAAGCACTCCTCAGTCTCTTGGCTTCACAGTCAGTACGCTCAGAAGCAATGTGAGTTGGTCAAAAGCTTTCCAACAGACTATTTTCTTCTCAGAAGACATCATTTCATCAAAATAAAAATGTTTTGCAAGACTATACTGATTCCAACAAATTTAATTCAGCAGATAAATACTTGTATTTTGATATCATTATGAAGCATTTAGACTTTGGTTTTAATTTTGAGATAATATCTTTTACAGAAAATATACATTAACATTAACAACTAAAATTTTAGGTTTCCTTGAAATGGAATATTTGGATTTAATTACCATCATCTTTTCCAAGAATCATAATGAAATGAGTTTAAAAATCCAAGAATTTTCAAATCCATGGACTTGAAATTTCTGGCATATTCCTACAAATATAAGGTAAAAAATAGTATCTCCCTCCACTATCCAGAAATAGATAAATAGTTCTGTAAAGGACTTTCACAATGCTTTTCTCCAGAAAAGTGAAGTTTATAAGTTGATGTTTCTACTAAACACTTTCTAGAGCTTAGAGCAGATTCTAAAGTGATATAAATGAGACAAGTCCACTGTGACCACAGCAGGCAGTGTTTAATGCAATCAATCATCATGAATGCTCAGGCTTTTCAGGTCTACTTGATGATGGACACTTAGGGCATGTTTTATAAAGTTAGCATTTAAAGAACTTATCATTTCCATTCAGTTTGCTGTTCTGCTCTATAGTGTGAATTTTTGGCAAGTCACTTAATCATTCTATGTCTGGTCTCCTTCTGTAAAATTGAAATAATATTTTCCAACTTTCATTCACTTTGGAAGTAGACCTTACTCCTACAATATACAGGTGTTGGTAGACTGTAGAGAGAAAATTGGATACAGCAACTTGAACATATAAAACATAGTTAAGGAGGACATTAGTTCTTCAGACTGCAGAATATCTTCTAGTATGTGTCTATGGAGAACCTATTAGAAAGAATTTGTCAGTCTTACAGAATATATTAGAATATATTCTGCTTTTAGTACTTGACATCTCTGATGTAGTTCCTGTACACTGAGATCGCATGTCTCAAGTTGCTAATTAGTAGGCTCCTAATCATTTAGAAATTTTAACTAACTACATGCTTCATTATGTCCTCTGTTATTTAAACTTTTGGATACTGTGAAAGCTCGTATTTTCACCCCTTTGCAACAAGTTAGTTTTTTTAACTTTTTTTTTAAGTCTGAAAATTAAAATAGTGAGTGATGGTACACGGTATTGCAAACCAAAGCCTTGTACATACATGTTTGTTTTTTGGTTTTTTTTTTAATTGCTTTTCGTATATCCATGATAGCTAGTTTGTGAACCCCTGAACATTGCAGAGTGAATGCTATTGACAAAAAAGAATTAATTCTATTTTGACTAAAACCTGAGGAAAAACACCTTTACAAATATCATATTTGACAAATTCCTTTATACTGAAAGATTTCTTTATACAGAGCAAAGCTGGCAAACCCTTCAGTGGAATACCTGAGAAGTCTTAGAAAAAGTTACTGATTTGCAATTACCTTGTAGACAAGGTGTCTGAATAATATTGGTTACTTCTGTTATTTGCTACTTATTGTTAGATTTTTCATTATGAAATATTGTTTGAATTTAACATAATCTGCCATTGCCAGAGGGGCAAAAGATACTTTATCCCAGGAATTATCAGATGAGTATCCTTGGCTAATTAACTAAATCAAACATATTATGGAATGGAACATAGACTAGAATTTGATGCTTTCCTTGTTAGCTGTATTTCTGATGAAATGCAGCATGTGGCTCACACTTCTGCAGGAATAAAAAAACAACAAAAAAACAAAAGCAGAGACATATAGGTTAGAACATAATACTGTTGGGTGACAAGTGTGATGCATGCCAATTGTTAGGATTCTTTATGTGTGGCCTAAAATGCTCAGCAGCAGAGCATCTACAGTTCTGACATTCATTAACGCAAATTACCTGTTGGTGTATGGGAAAAGCTGTAGCAGCATGCCATATAGCAATTGTCTAGGATAAAGTGCTCTGGGTTCTGCAGTGCCTCCCAAGAGTCTGCCAACTGCACAGCAGGAAGCCAACAGTTTGTGTGCAGCAGCTACACATGTAGCCTCTTAGTGAGTAATACTCCTTGAACAGTCAGAAATAAAATGACAGTCTCCATTAGACCATTACACAGACACTGGGTATCTTCCTTGCTCTCAGAAGCAATAGGAGCCTCTCAGAAACTCTGAAGTTACAGGACCAAAGAGATATAATTGGCCCACTCAGCATTTTTATTTTGTAACACTTCATGAAGAAAAAAAAAAAAAAGTTTTGTTAGTGAGAAGTTTTAAAGTTATGGAAAGAAATGTAAAATAGGACTAAAAGACATTCTTTGAAAAATAAATAAATCAAACTATGCAGTAGCCTTTAATATAAACCTGAATCTGTTTTTCCATTGGCATTCTGAGATAAAATTCATGCTATCCTAAATTGTCCTAACACTAAGTAAATAAAATAAATTTTCCATGGATATTTACATGTGTTGTCATATGTACATATAAAAATTGTCATGCTAAACTATCATACAGATCAGTAACTTTAGCAGCTGTATCACATATTACACTACACAATTTAATAATGAAAAAAACCCCTTCAGGACTAATTTCAACATGGATATATCAGAAGGATCAAGTTCAGGATTTATTTACTGGAATCATAGAGACTGATCCATGTCACTCCAGTTCTTGACAAAATAAACCCCGAGAATTCAGTGGATTTCACTGAAGTCTGTTACTTTTCTAATTAGGCTATTCCAAAGCTAATAAACCAAAGTTTTAGTGAGTAATTTTTGTTAAAGAATGACAGCTGTTTCCCTTTATAGGCTTATATAGTAATGTTTTCAGTCAGTGCATTTACTGTAATCCCTCCTAAATTGTGCTTCAAAATGTGAGAGGTATGTTTACCCCCTACAATAAAAGAAGCTAGGTCTGGAGTTCAGTTTATTATTGCTTACAGCTGGCAGTAAATTAATGAAAAGGATATGTTAAACTGGGTTAGTCCTGTGTAATACAGCTATAGTCTGCTCCTGTACTCACTGATTCATTAAATGTCACTGCTGGCTGTGTCCCTGCATCCCTCAAGATGTAGCTCTGGTACAATAAGTTCTCAGAAAAACCTTTGGACACATAAAAGGAGTACACATATTTTAGTATTCTACTGAAGAATATTCAGAGATTTTAATTATGAGTTCTGGGGATTTTTTTATTTTGTTCACATGGCAAGACTCTTGCATACAACCACTATCACTTGGAATTCATAAACTTTTGTTTGGAAGTAAATACTATAGAAGCTATCAAAAAGAAAGGGAAATATTGTTTCACTTCTATTCTGTGTCATTGCGTGTAATAAAAATTTGAGCTATTTTTTATTTGGTACTATATATACTGGACATTAATAACAATGAGCAATAATAATGACAATAATAATAATACAGAAGTTGGGGAGGCATTGATATGTTCAGAAACTTGTAAAGGAATAAATAAATAAAATAAAGGAAACACTCCTAATTTGCAAGGTTTGCAAGTGTATTTTATCACTTTTTACTATTTGCTTTTTCTTAATTCTTCTGCAATTCCCCCTTATGCCTAAACACAAAATATATGGAGTGTTTTATGGAAGATACTTGTTCTTTGACACCATAAAGCCTGTAACTAAAGCACAGAAATGATAATGCTTTAAAAACATTCAGTAAAAATCAAAACATCTACTGATGGGTCTGAGAGATACCCACTCACAAGAGCATTCTGGTGATTTAATTGTACAGAATTGTCCCTTATAGAAATTCCTGATCAATCCCACGCATATAGCAAGAATTAGACTGGAAAAACTTATCTCTTGGGTCTAATTTTCTACATCCTTGAATTTTTATATGAATTTATGCCTCTGTATGATAAGGTGTAAAATATTTGTGAAACATTATTCTTTATTTACACACTTTTCAATGATATACACAAACACATAAGGTGTACTATAAAAGAGTACAAAATTGTGACTGTTGTTTCACAGGAAGTTCCCAAAGGTTGTAATGTTTTTCTTTTGCTCTCCACTCTGGTACCCAGTTAAAAATGGCCTGAAATTCCTGATTATTTTTTTTCATACACCATGGCTGAATGCAAATATAAGTTGGTTTAAACAAAATTAGAAGGAGAATTTCATGTGCATAGATTGAAAAGGGACCAAGGTATAGGGCAGAAAACTTTTTTTTTTTTTAATGATAATGCATGCTCTTTTAAAAAAGGACTGATAAAGAAATAGCCTTTCCCTCAACAACAACTACTTTTGACACTAATACTAAATCTTGCACGGAAAAAGATCTATACTGAGCCTCTTTGAGTGTAGGAGTAATGATTAGCTGATTGAGGGCAGGACAATACTACTTTCTTTCAAGATTAAAAAAAAAAAAAAAGTAAAAATAAATGCACAGTTAATACAAGCACAGCAAAAGAACCAGTCAAGTAGAACAGTCAATATTATAGAACAGTGAGATAGCCATAATCATAACAAAGACATTTAAAAAAATAGGAAAGAAGTAAGAAAAGGAATTTTCTTCTTTTTTTCAAAAGCGTGATAGATTGAAGTGCTTATGAAGGAAATGCTCTTTAAAAGCAAACTAGAGTTCTATAGAAATGTTTCCACTCAGTTTTTTAACATATTATATTGTCTCCAACTTCAAGATTTTCTTCACTCTTAGATTGTATTATGCAAGAATAATGAGTTATGTCAGAAACTGCTAGATTGAGACCATCAAGTTCAAATCTTTGATGAATCACAGCCATGCTTGTTAATGTGACTCCTCATATTGAACACACAATTGGTCAACTTGCATGCTTCCTATTTGATTCACCATGGAAGTTTTATGTGGTAAAAAAAGGTGATTTAGGTTAATAACTTTCCATGTCCTGGTATATATTCACTGTAAATATTAACAGTGATAAATACAAAACATGTGAATAAATACAAGTTAAGACACATATCTAAAGAAGTGCTCTACCAAATATTGAAGATCAAATTTGTATATATTGACTTAAGCAGGAGTCAGTGAACAAACAAATCATGAGTTGTATTTTACCTTAGAATCACAGCAGCAGCAGGAGCCAGATCAGCTTTTCTTCTGTTTTCTGCAGCAAATGGTTCATAGCTGCACACCTTCTGCATCAGAGCTTTTTTTCAGTTTGAAGCAGGTAATACAGGATTCTGTTTCTCCTAACACCTATGCATTAGCACATCTTCTAAAAAAGAAAAAGAGGGAAAAAATAATTATTTAAAATGAATTCATTTTATATATTAAAATAATTAATTATTATAAAACAAACCCAACCAAATAAAAACACCCTCCTCTATATTCTTGATTACATATACTACTAAATAGGTCTTACTAGAATTAAAGATCATCTAGAAAAGGATTTAGTCTTTTTTCTGAAATACCTTTTATGTGCTTTGTATTTAAATTCTGCCAGATAAGGGCTTGATAGTTTTTCCTAATAGGAGTGATGGAGCTTAGGTTACATAATGAATTAACTTCAAGACATTTGGAACCATATGTTCCTATAGACTGCAAGCCTAAAGGAGTAGTAAATCATTGCACCATCAACTCTTCCTATTCCCCCCCCCCAAAAAAAGAACAAGAACAAAAAAGTTCAAGCTGCTGAGCCTTCCTCCAAATTCACCGTGTGAGCTAAATAAAGCACCTTACTCAGCATCCTGCCAAGCCATGGGGAAAAAAACAAACAAACCAAAGTAACCAGCACTTTTGCATACCAAACCACAAGCTTCTTAAACAAGCGTGACTTTCTGTAAGGCAGACCTCCTTCCCTGTTGGCCTTTACTTAGGCACTGAAAAATTCAACCCTGGGGAGGGGACCTGGCTACACTCAGGGCCATGCCTATGGGACCAGGGTTTGCTGACCTCCCAACCTGTAGCCTGATGGGCCTATTACATAGAAGTCTTAACAAAGATGTGGTTGAAATTGTTAAAAGGGTGGGGAAGCAAAAACATGACCAAGGCCTTCTCCATTAGCACCCTTTTCTTCGGTGTCCCACTTACCTTTCCCCACATCTCTAGGTCCCACTGACTTCAGCCTCCCTGAAGAAGAGCTAGACATGATGGACTACTATGCCAGGAGGTGCTTAGGTCTTTATGGTGGAACCTTCTTCCACCTCTGTGAACCTGGTAAGTTTGGGGCTACTCCTAGCTTTCTCACTCCAACCTGCTCCCTCCTTGCTTTTCCCAACTGCCTACTGCCCCAAGCCCCTCCATCAGGAGGCCTCCCAAGCTCTCAGCCTCATTTATGGTATTTTATAACCAGCATTATTAGTGTCAAGAATCTTTCATTTTCTGCACTTCTATACTGTAAAATTTTCATAATTGGATATGTATAATTAAGATTTCCATTAGTTTGTGAGGGTTTTTTTTTAAATTCCCTTGTCCTAGTAAAAGTGACAGATAAATGCATTGAGACTTTGTAATGCTTTAATTGTTCCCCAAGAGTTAGATTACAGAGTTAGGACCTGATTCATGCACATTTTATGCACCATTTACTTCACTTTTTTTTACTTAACATTTTGCTCAGAAGCTTAATATTGTAGGAAAAATGTCAATACTTCTTATTTACATAAATCCCTTGAGTGTAGTTGCCATGTCTTCCCTCTGCACCTCATTATGCACTAGATATACTCCAAAGAAGAGAAATATCAGCTAATAACAAGGCATGCAATAGACCAACTAAACAAATACACATAGATTTTTGTTGCTATTTCAATCTTTCAAATAAATCATGCCATGGGTTTCAGCAGTATGTACCTGATATATCTCAGAAAAGTAACTCTGAATTCACATCAATGTAAATAAAACCACAGTCTGAATACTGAGACAGCCATCTAAACAGTGATCAAGAAAATGTGAGCACACACAGCAGTCTGTTTTTTCAGACTTTATATATTTTTTCATTATAAAACCTAGTTATTATTATTCAGGGGTGAGCTGCTAAAAAATAATATAATTGGCTTAAGTAGCAGCCATATGGTTAGTACAAGAAGTTTTGCTCCTCTTCTTCATGGAAATGGGATCTTCTTGTCTGGACCTAGGACAACAGTGGGAAGAAGAGCTTTTCCTCACAGTAAACCAGTCATAACATACTGTAAAGCAGCTTTTTATTCAGCATAAAAATGGAAAATTTATTTCCTCCACTTTTCTGATAACTTGCCTACTACTTCAGCATCCAACAAGCCTGTGCTTTGTTAGCCTAAAGGGCACCGAGCATGGCAGCAAACAGAATTACTAGCTCTACTCCTATGCCTTGGAGACCCCTTCTAGTTAGAAAAAGTCTCTTTTCCTGCTCTAACTAGCTGGATTTTTCTCAAATAAGAAAAATGTTCTACAGAATTTCTTTTTGTTGCCCTGCAAAACACTTAATGATTTTTCTTTGCAAAATGTATCGAGGAAAGATGGTGGTGACTGTGCTGCTACTCCTAAGACTGCAGGTGTTAAAGGATTGTGTGTCCTCAGGACAAATTGTCAGTGAAATAAATTCATTAAGTTTGGTTGTTGCAATACAGTTTGCTCACACAAACTTAAAAATAAACAAACAAACAAAAACCCCTAGTTTCTTGCAATAAAAAAAAGCACTGAAGTGATAGCTCAAAACAGATGGTAACCCAAAATGCTTTGGATACAGAAAAATTCAGTAAATCACTATGAAATTTTTTCAAATTACCTGGGAAATAGTTACATGAAATAAAATAATAATGAAATCAAACAAACTTAAAACAACAACAAAAACAAAACCCACAGGACACAAAAACTCCAAACCCAGATTTTCTTTCCTTGCCTCCCATTCCCCTCTCATCCCCCCAAACAAAAGGTCACTTTTTATTTCTAATGCTGCGTTCCTACAGAAAGTTAAAAACACCAGTTGTCTTAATAAAGCTTATATGTGTGACCCTGCAACGTGTTTCTGTTACATATATATGGACCTTTCATAGTCATCCTGTGTCTATATTTCTCACAGTTCTTCCAGAGGCTTTAAAGTTATTGAATCCTTATGATTCACCCATCCAGGAACCAGTCCAGAAGATTTCAATTGAACTCTCACTGAACTAAAGCTTCAGAGAAAGAGCAAATAGTGTTTTGTTAAAGAACCTGAAAATTACTCTTTACCTCACCTTTTAGGTAGAATTGATATGATTTTGTTTTGTAGGGCAGTAACTGTCAAATGCACATTCAAAATTAAATACTTGTGCATGTATGTTTGATCATGAGCACTGGATGCTTAAAAATATAAAGTGTTCATTGCCTACTTTCACTCATCTTAAAGTTTTTCATTCTTCTGCAAAAGAGAGGAAATTATTATTTCCTGAGGGTATATACAAGAGTTTATAACAGTTACAAAGAATTCTGTAATAATTAATCTATTTCTTAAAGGCAAGTAGTTATATCCCTTTCCCCAGCACCTTCAATCTGAATATATTCATGCACAGTTCCTGCTGAGTTTAAGCTCCTCATATCAAAACAGTAATTCACAGACGTGAATTATTACCAATTAAGAGAGGGAAGTGAGATATCACCAATATAATTTATGCAGAGAAACATATTGTAAACAAATGTGAGAAGTTTTCTGTGTTCCTTCACAACTAAAAGTCTAAACAAGCTTCAAAGGGAAAGAAGAAACCAATTCTAGCAAGCACTGGTTGAAGGATTACCAAATCTTGCAAGATGTTCTCATTTTCCTATTTGGAAAGACCACTGAACCACATAGCTTTACAGAATATGCTAAGAGTCTGCTCTTTACCTTGTTTAGCTAATGAGATTTGGAAAATACTGAAATAGTGTTAGTTTTCTTAACACTATCTAATTTTTAATAATTGCTAAAATGTCTCTCTTTTCAAATAGCTTACTGTAAATTGTGCTGTTTACAAGACAGGTAATATATATATATGTATATGTATGTCTTGATGTGCTAATGCGTATTCCATTTGTCTCTATCAGACAACACTCAGTGACAAAAACAGGACAAGTAATTTTAGGTTTTGTCTTTGGCCAAGAACAGAGTATCTGTGTTTCACTCTGAACATGTCTGGTATGATAGTGGTGCCAGTGGTGTGAAGTCTGTAGAAGATCCTAGAAACTGGACTTTTCATAGATGCCTGTGCCACCAGTCTACATCTGAGAAAGCAAGTCTATACTTGGTCATGGATCTCTACTTGCCATTCACACTCTCTGGTGTGTGAATATAAATAATAAAACCTTTAGTTGGATAAGAAAACACCAATTAATTGAAATAAACTGTTTAGAATAAAGTCAGCAACACATCTCCATTCACCTTGAAACATGCCTGCTCTAACTATTTAAAGGGAATTATTTGTGAAGAACTGAAATGTTTGGCTCTGCAAATATTGACTAATATTTAACTGAAAGAAAAATGTTGAAGCTAAATGTTCACAAAAATAGTGAAAATAAATGTTCATTGGGTCAGACTCTATTGTCCTCTTTACAATAGAGCACTATACTGCAGTTCCCATCACACTACTCATTGAGACCTCACTTCACTTATTACAGTAAGTGGCTGACTGATTATCTCATGTGAACACTGCATTGCACTCACTGTTCTTAAACTGGCACTGACAATTCACTTGCAGTTAGGAATTGAGGGCATCCTAAATTGTCTGATATGTGTTCATACACACAGAAATTACATCTGTCCTCAATCTGAGTGTCTCAGTACACTCTGGAGCCTGCTCAGTTTAAATGAGGAGAAAACTGCTAAATTATTCTTAAGAATGATGTGCAGCTGCTCAGGTTGGAAATCAGCTCCTTTCCCTCCAGGGCCTGCAAAGCCCAGCTGTGCTAGTCTAGGCATTGATAACTACTCCTCTGCTTTTATAAGGGAAAGTGTTTACCAAGGAGAGGAGGGGAATGAGGATAGTGTTAATTATTTTATAGTGTAAGGTGTCTCCTGCTATGCTATATCCTCATTTAAAGTGGGATGAATCATCCAGTGTGGCATTGTTGGAGAGATTACAAGGACAGTCAAAACACAAAAGATATATTTTTCTTATTATCTTTGTAAAATAAAACCCACACCCAAACCAAAATAAACTTGCTGTGTAACACTTGTTACAGCTTGAATATCCTCTGGTAAATTTCCAGTAGATTTTTCTCCACAATAAAGAATGACAACTGACCTTTGGCTCCAGAGATAACTGACTCTGAGTAATATTCATATTGGGGTTTTTTTGACTTAACAATGACTTCAGTTTATGAGTCATTCTCTAGATGACAGTTCAATATTAAATGTATTTCTAAAGAATCTTCAGATATCTCTCTCTCTGGAGATAATGTTTATACTGCTTCTGAAAACCTCTTGTTAACTATCCCATTTTACATTAAATCTTTAATTCACATCATTTCTAAATCATACCTTTTCTCTGTATTGTTTATAAGACTATTTACAGGTCTGTGCCACTTATAATCCTTTCCGACCAACTTCACCCAGGAAATTTAGTGAAACATTAAAATTGAGTTAAGTTGTAAACATATAAACCATTTAGCTAGAAGATATACTTAATCAAATTTTCATTTTTATTTCAGTCCAAAAACAATAAAGAATTCAC
Source organism: Corythornis vintsioides (assembly GCA_025447755.1). Taxonomy (NCBI): domain Eukaryota; kingdom Metazoa; phylum Chordata; class Aves; order Coraciiformes; family Alcedinidae; genus Corythornis; species Corythornis vintsioides. The sequence continues at coordinate 20,957 of JAOEGS010023982.1, forward strand.
ATACAACTTCACTAAATACAGTTACAAAACCATTGAGCAACCTGTGTGCAAGAGTTCAAATTAAACCAAAAAAATCATTCTTTGCTCTCTGTAGATCTGAACACTAGTATTTACAAATAGATTAAAATAAATTCTATTACTTGTACTTCTTTTGGTTAATGTAGACTTTGAGAACAGTTTCTGAGCATACCAGATGCCTTGGATAGCATATCTGAATGTAAAGGTAGCATGAAATTAATGAGGCTAAAACCTGGGCTGAACTATTCCCACTTTTTATGCAAGACTTGTCTTTTAACACCATGCTTTGCCAGCACTGAAACATGGTAACTGTTACTGGAAGTTATGCTATCTGCACAACTCTTTTAACTGCTAAAAAGTATAGTATTTGTAGCCATAAAGGTAGTAGAGCTAGATGCTGGAAAAAAGTTAATAAGCAAAAAAAAAAATATTTCCCTGATGCCAGGGGTATCATTATTTCACATAAATCAGTATCAGATACACATTCTTCATCAAGTCAGGATGAAGAATCATTCCTGAAAGCATCAGTAGATGCTAGAAACTAAGAAAGATAGAAAAAGTCATGCAAAGTGAGATTAATCAATTTGTGAACTAAACAATTCAAACAAAGACCAGGAACCTAGAAATAGGTTTTTGAGATGAGGAGAGAATTCCTAACAATAAGCAACATTAGAAACTGAGCTTCTTTTCAGCTTCAAAAGAATGATAGGTGGCTTGTGTACTGCATACAATTATCCTTAGAAGACAGTACAGAAAGCAAATGCAGTCAGGAAAATTATAGCTAGAATAAGCTTTAGAAAGCGCACAATTCAACTGAAAAGGGTTTTTTTTAAAACAAACAAACAAACAAACAAACAAACTAGGTCCCTAATAAATATGTTATTAGAATAAGCTGCTTAAGAAAGCAACAGATTCTCATGGTTCCAGAGGTCTTCAGATCACCACTGCACACTCTTCTGGAGCATAGGATATTATCAACGGAAATGCTCTATTCAATGTTGTGATACATGGAGATAAAACTGGGTGATGTAGCTGTTTGTTCTTGGCTGAACATCTGTCACTACCTATTTTGAGGATTTGGGGAGGGGGCAGGAGTTGATTGGTTCAGGGATTTTTTTTGTTAGTTTGTTTTAAGAAGTACATTTTTTGATGGCCCCTGAGTATAAGGCTAGGATTCAGTGACCACAGCAGCCTTCATGCACAGCTCCCTTGCAACAGGTATTGTCTGCTTCCTTGCAGGGTTAGTTAACATATTACATACTGTCATATGTCTAATAAACATGGAAATGTTTTCATAGTAGCTGTCAGGTCCTTCAACAACAAACAAAACCCTATGTGGTGCATTAATTTTTTTACTCTTACAACTTCATTCTTATGAACTAACACTAGAGAGGTCCATTTTTTTACTCAAAATCCCAGATTAACAGAATTACCTAATTCAAAAAAGAACAGAATGATTTGTCTTTTCATTCAGGAGAAACTGTTCAGCTATGGCTGAATCCGTGTTTATAATGGAAACATTTTGCAGCTAAAATTATGTCCTCTCACTACACCAGGAACATATTCCTACTATATATCTAATGTTGACATTACTAAACTTTGTCTATAAAAGTCAGTATTATTGGGGGAAAAATAAAAAATGTTTCCATTTTGCCAATACAGAGTATTCTAAATTCTTTAAAGTTGCTCATGCTAAGATTAATTATTTAAGTTATATCTCAGACAACTTATTTTTTCATATGGAAATTAATTAAAGAAATAAAGCCTCTAAGTTCCCACTCCAATATTGCTATTCCTCTAGGACTGTAATTCCTGGATAAGTGCCACATCTACCTCATGCAGTTTAATTTACTTATGTTTACCTTTTTCTAAGGAAAACATAGTATTTATTCATATAATATGACATGTCATAACATTACAATGGCTATCCAGTTGCTTTACATATGGTCATAATACCATCTGGTATACAGCTAGACTTCTTTTTGCATGTGTACCATCTGGAACATCTATCTATATTCTAATTATTGTACAGATGAGATTTTTGTTATTCCAGAAACACCATATTGGCTATATCCTTCATTGATTGCTTAATTTACAAAAAGAAAAAAAATCCCATACAATGTAAAATAATGTAAAACAGAAACAAATACTTGGGATCTTAAATTACTTTTAGCTGTTGCATTTTCTTACACATTTCTTCTAAGGAATGAAATTTAAAAGAAATTAATATATTTACAACTTCTTTGTTATTAGTTTTAGTAGAAACAGGATCTGGTTATTTAGGTGGAATGAGATAATGCTTTCAGTTTAAAGTAGTTTGGAAGATGTATCTGCACCAAAATTTCACATTGGACTGAATTAAGTTCTGCACCATTCTGTGTAAGTTAAGAGTATCAAAATCAAATTAGGACAACAAATTGCAGGTGCAGTAAATTTGTCTCAGACAGGTGCTTGCTTGTTAAAAAACCAAACCAAACCAAAACAAAAACCAACAACAAAACTCTAAAAAAAAAATTAATCTGTCTCCAGATCTGGTAGTTTTCCTGTCTTTCTGTGCTGGTAAAATGCAAACTAGGCTGTGTCCAATTATACTTCTTTCTTTCTAGACTTGGCTTTACATTAAGAAACTTCAGGATGCCTCATTTGTGATAATTAATATCTTACTCTGTAGGTTGGAATGCATCCATGTGTTTTCAGATGCCTAAATTAACGACCTCTCAGAAATATCCTTGAAAGGTGACACTTAGAGCTGACCTGAGTCTGGCCTGTAACAGTCACATTGTAAAAACAGAGAGTCAAGCCTGCAGTTGGCCATGTAGATAATATTTTCAGTGTATATGTCAATATAAAGGCAGTTTCACTATCTATACAGTGTATTACTGTATGTCACCTATTACACAGCTGTAGCAGAGGCTTCACTTCTGCTAGCACACAATAATTAAGAAAGAGGTGAAAGAGCCACTTCTTAAAGAAAAGAACAATTTAACCACATTTACAATCACTTTCATTATAATCAACATTTTTACCTAAAAGGTAACTTGCAGTTTGAGATAATCTGTGACCTTTACTAATGTAATCATGAGTACGTGTTTAAAATATAGATCAGATTTAGTAGGCTCTCTAATTTATTTATTCTGGTTTTTCAATTTGTACAAGATTTTCCTTTGTGTTTACAACCTATGTTTTGTTCCTTTTACTTTAAAATGTAAGTAGTATAGAGACCTCAGATAAAACCATAAAAATATAAGGCATTCAGTAAAATCATATAAAACTCTCTTAAACGGAAATGTTGAAATATGCTATCAAACACTGCTTCCCTAGTGTAATCTTGCTTGCTTTCAAATTGTTCTCTTCTGGCAATAAATCAATAAAATACAGAATTCCTTTAATTAGTGGGAATTTCAAACTAAGCATCTTATCCTTTTAGATTTAAAATCATTACAAAGGTAGAAAGCAGCCTACAGAAATTAATTCAGTAAAGAAATTATATACAAATTTCAAGATGTTATTTAATTCTCAGCTAATTAGGTACAATGTTCTCAAAATATGTTACTAGACTGAACTGTGCAAAGTGATTCTAAAAATCCACTTCTTGAGAGGCCAGCTCTTGATTCTATACAGAGGCAAGCTAAGCAAGAAAAACAAAGTCCATCACTGAAGTTCAAAATAACTATAAAGAATTCAAGAACCAGTGTAAAACTTTTAAAGATGGCTCACACAGGTTAACTTTTTTTTTTTTTTTTTTAAGTAAGGAAACTTCTTGTGTATGACCTTAGTTTATAACTCTTTTATGACTTAGGATTTAATTGAGCTAGTAACTCCATAAATTCTAAATTATTTCCTCCCTACAACTTTTTAATACTCTGTCTCTGCTTCCTCAATAATATATCCCTGTCATCTATAGTACTGAAAATAGAATTTAAACGGTTATTAATAGCCAGCATTCACCTATTTATGGAGAGATTAAGCAATATTTGAAGAAGATGGAACTATCTATGTAACCAAGGCTTCCTTAAGAATTTGTAATAGTAGTAAAAGCAATCTCAAAGTCATTAGTGATTATTTACCATGACTTGGAGTGCACAGAGTCACAGAATGTCAGGGGCTGGAAGGGACCTAGAAGATCATCTAGTCCAACCCCTCTGCCTGAGCAGGATCACCTAGACCAAGTCACCCAGGAACAGATCCAGGTGGGTCTGGAATGTCTCCAGAGATGGAGACTCCACAACCCCCCTGGGCAGCCCATTCCAGAGCTCTGGCACCCTCACTGTGGTACTATACTATACTCTAAAGGTACTATTGGCTATTTTTACTCTCTCAAACTTTCCCACTTCCATAGATATAACTGCTTTATTTCTGATTTGCTCTTTCCTCCATGTTTTAAATCATTATTTCAAGTCTCCCTAAAAATGGAATTGCCAGAATATTGACCAATCTTTAACCCATTTCATTTTTACATTTTTCTTTCCTTTTTAATTTAAGACACTGTTTATAGATACACAGATACATCACTGTGACTGAAAATGGTTATTGTATAGTTTAACAAAGGGATGCACACAACAGTTGGCAAGCATTGTGTTCTTTGCATGCTACAATTCTCAGTAAGGATGATAGTTATTCACCACCAGCTGTTTATAGTGGAATGATGACTGTGGACCAATTGACCAGGGATTATTGCTTCCTCCCTACTTAAGGTGAAGTGTTTACATGTTCTATAAATATTGCTGATGAGGAGTCTTATGGGAAAAGGCTGGAACTATGCTGTGATCAGATTGTGAAGCTTTCTCAAATATTTGTGATTTTAGTTTTTAATCCTGACCTACAGATTGTGCTACTTTAAATCATTGAAAAGTAGTCATCACGTGATATTGGTTATATAATTAAAAGAGAAAAAAAAAACTAAAACAAAAGCAAATCAATAGATATTTGTAAAAAAAAAAAAATAAACCCAAAGGAAATAATAATCAAATTAAAAACCCTGTTAACAGCTTCCTTCTTGTAAATTATGTTGGAAGACATCTTCTGGGTAACAACAGAATTGTGTTTTCTTAACTTGGACATGGCATGGTAAAATAAACACTTCACCTCCATGTAACCCACTGACCTCATGGCAATTAATTTAAATTTACATCCTAGCCATTGAGTGAATTTATCCATCCATCCATAGGAAAATCTCAGATCACTGGAAAACATTTTATTAATAAGAAAATTTCCAACCATTAGTAATAAAAAGACACTGAAAAGATTAATTCAAACAAATCAAACTCAATCACAAATAAGTATAAAATATCATATTATTAGACTTTAACAAACATACTATCAAGTCACTATAAGCTGAAAAGAGGGTCTGAGGAGTACATTCCCAACTTCCTTAAAAAACTACAGCTCTTGCCACAAAAAAAACCAAAAACCAACCAAACTAAAAAAAAAAAAAATCCACAACAAACAACAACAACAAAATACCAACATAAAAACAAACAAACAAGCAAAAGACAAAAAAGTTTGTCATTCCATGGAATAACTGGAATTGAATGAGATTTCCTTTCAGTGGCCAAATCTTCCATCTTTTGAGAGAAGCAGTTGTAGATAGTTGTAGATCAGTGACTATTACCATGCAACAAAGACACACCGATGTGTTATGGCCAGATGGGTGACTTTCCTCACCAGTTGTGTTGTTGAAATAATACTGTTCTATTTGTTAGCAAGTTGGCTGGCCATGGCAAATTTATCAGTTTCATCATTACTTTTTTAGAAACTCAGTTTTGGATGTGTACCCTTTTCTTAATTTTTTTTAAAAAATGAAATTGAGGACTTCATTTTGATAAATTCCACTGATTTAAAAAACCCTAAAGCTGTGAAATGACAGACTCAGATATTCAGAAAATCCTCTGAAAAGAAACTATTATGGAAGCCATTAGAGCTGATCAGAGAATCAGATGCTACTCAAAAAAGTAAAAGAATGTTGTAAGAGCTAATAAATCTGCAAAAAATAAGCCAACACTGTTCTACAAGTATCAGGTTGAAGAACTGTGTGGAAACATTGCCACAATAAAGAGCTAACTTCCAAATAATTTGCCATGTTTCACTAGTTTCATTAGCATTCCCTCTTGTGCTGTCTGTAATGCCTGGGGGAAGTCCTTCAAATACATATCTCCAGAGTTTCCCCATTATTTTCCATTAAATCCTGTCTCATTCTGTGAAGATTTTGCAGAGGCTGGTCACAGCACATTGCTTTAATTATCAGTGTATTTCATTATACTTCTACATTCTGCCTACACTGCCTCACCAACCTGATCTTGTATAGTCACTGGAGTTCAGGACTGTCTACAGTTCCACACTTGTACATCCTTATCACAGTATCACAGAGTATTAGGGGTTCAAAGGGACCTTGGAGATGCTTACAGTCTAGAATGTACACAGAAATTATCCATCTTGCACTGTCAACAAGCACTTTCCCAGGAAAAGAGACAAACAAACAAAAAAAATATTTATGAACAAAGGTCAAGAAGTACTTAGAAATCCTTAAGGATACCTAAACCACAGGTTACTAAACTGCTGCAAAGCACAGTCTCTCTCAAACAGCTGTCCATGAAACAGTGCTTGATTATGGAGCCCAGGGTTTGTGTGGCCTTTAAGTCTATTTTTACAGTTAACAAGCCTAACTCAAATTCTAACCCTGTTTTTTAATTAAATAATTGGTGCTGGTACCAGGGAAGTTATGGGAATATTAAAAGGTGTGTTGCACATTAGGCAAAAGATTGAGAATATCTTTTCTTATGAATAAGATGCTGAACTACACATGTGGGTTATATCTAAGACTCCAAAGTAAATTTTGGCCTCCCTGAAGGTAATGGAATTTTGTTGTTTTATAAAATAACATATTATTAAAAAAATCGTTGTCATTCTAACAGTATTTTATTTCTCATTATTGACTTTCTTGAAAAATCACTTCACCTTTCTAAACCTTCCATTCTTGAGTTATAAAATAAGGATACTAATGAATTACTTCCTGTTGCAAGGTATTTTTTAAGTGATTATAAAAATCATCATAAGACTGCATTCTCAGGAATACAGATTTTACTTCAAATATATGACACCCGATTGTCAACACACTCTTCTTTAATAGAAGATGGGTTCTATACTGATGGTAAATTAAGAAATAAATTATACTGAAGTTCTATAGCTCTGCATTCATTTGCAGTAGTTAATACTCAGCCATTTATCCTGGTGATGAAACAGATATTTAAAAGTTCTATTAAGATGAGAACAGAATCCGGCTACCAGAAATGACTGATCTCAAAGTTATATTCATTTCTATCAAGGAGTGATATTTTTTATAGGACATTCTCCCATTGACATTTTGTCAGGTGTCAGAATGATAGCACTGAGCATCAAGGAATTCCCATAGACTAGATTCTCAGCAGATGTAAATCAGCAGAGATAAAATGCATTAGAGTCACAAAAATTATACCTAAGAATCTACTTTCAGATATATGCTATACCCACTGAAATATCCTTAAATTCAGCAGTGTGCACTGTTATCATTTTAATACCTTGTTGTATTGTGTCCTAAAAGTCATATGCCAACCCTTTTGAATCAATGCAAAACCCAACAGACCAGAATTAATGAAATTATTGTGATGGGTCTGCTAACTCTCTAGAATATTGCCCATTATATATATCCAACTTTTTCACTGTCTTGCATGATTTATTTTTTTTTATTTTAATGTCAATACACTCTCTTTTTGTCATGCTTTGCTCTTGTCATTTTGAAAATATGTCAGTTTTGTCTTAAGTGAGCTCTTCTAGGCAACTGTATTCATAAACTGGTCACTATTCCTGAAGAACAGATTATGCATACTGAGCAGTCACTGCTGGTACAGAGGATGTCCATGAATGTAGGACAAGTAGCCACATCTCAAGGTGCTGAGACCGATATGCTGGAGGGTTCTGTTGATCCAGTGTGACTTCAACAGACTGGAGAAATGGACTGATGGGAATCTCATGAAGTGCAACAAAGGGAAAAACAAAGTCCTGCAACTTTAAGGAACAACCCCAGTCACTAATACATGCTGGATGCTGACTTACTGGAAATCAGTTTTTCAATAAAAGGACCTGAAGAAGAATTCTAAAATAGATGAGACAGGCTCTTTCAGTGGAGATGAGTGACAAGGCAAAGCACAAAAACTAAAACAGAGGATGTTCTGTCTGAACACTGGGAAACACTTTTTCTCTGAGGGTGACTGAGCACTGGCACAGGTTGTTCAGAGAAGCTGTGGAGTCTCTCTTGATGACTCTTGTTCATCTAACTGGAAATGATTGTCAGGATTAGTTGCTCCATCACATTCCCAAAAGTTATGGTGAGTCTTACTGGGCTGAATCCTACTTCTTGTTCTTCTTGAAGATAGGAGGGACATTTGCTTTCCTTCATTTCTCCCAGTCACCATGATCAATCAGAGATTCTTGACAGTGGCCTCCGAATGACTTCAGCCAGCTGACCAACACTTGAGGGCATTCATAGCAGCAGCTCTGAGAGCAGGAAGTGAATCCCATCATAGACCACCAAGGAAAATGGAAAACTTAGTATTTGGTAGTAGCCAGGACACTGAATTAATGTTTCCAGTTAGATTTATTTAATCTAGTGCTCTAGTACTTCCCTCCTTAATTAACATTGCTTTTGTGTAATTAAACTTTTGGTTTCTATAGAGAGATGCTATAGATGTGAACTCCAGAATTTAAAATGTTGATACCAAATTCTAGAGTTTAGCTACATCCGTGTGGTCTTAGTGAATCCCACAGCTTTTAGAGTATGTCATATAACAGATTTCAGATGGAGAATGCCACAGAAGGGGAGAGAATAGAAAACCTCTTTGGTGTGGTAGATATAGCTGCAAAACAAAGCCCACCACTGCACAAAACACCAGCTAGGTGCTATAAACCATGCATTACAGCTCTTCTGTTGATATTCTGAAAATAATTATGATTGTGAGCTGTCAGAAAGATTCACTGCAGCAATTATGTTCATCACCAACTGACAACCTACCTAGGCAAAGCCTTTTAAAATCTCAGCCTCCTACAACACTAATGAGCATTAAAGAACAAAATATATGGCCCCCACGAGTCAGAGGCACAGCATCATAGCTTACCACTGCTATAAACAGTAAATCTTTACATATGCCTATTGGCAATGATGTTCCACAAATGTCAACATAGACTTGTTTTCTAACTTCATCAATAATTCTCTTCATTGCAATTATAATGTACAACCTAAAATTCACTGTACCAAAAAAAAAAAAAAAAGAAATATGTTTTATACAGAATGAGATTTCCTCTTGGTGTGTGAAAAATGATGTGGTGTGAAAAGGGTTTAATATAATTTTCAGGAATTGAAAGCACCCCTGAAGATTTCTAGGTCTCTAAAGACTGTAATACTGTTTGTTTCTAGTGAAAGTTGTGGAGTTTTTGTTTGTTTGTTTGTTTGGGCGTTTTGGTTGGTTGGTTATTTTGTTGTTATTAGTTTTGAACTGTATTTTGTGGTTTGTTTTTTATATTTGTTGTTGGTTTTTTGTTGATTTTTTTTTTTTAAAGCACTGCTGGCCATGGAACAGTGTTAGAATCTCTGTTGTATTCTATGTTCTATGCTGCAATATAGCCATTTGTAACAATGTCATATGCACTAGAGAATCTCATTGAGGTGTCATGCCCTCAAAACCAATTCCTGCTGCCAAGAACGAGACACAATAAAACAGGAGTATGTGCCACTAAAGAAAGAAATTGTTTTGTTTGTCAGGAGTGTTGAGAGCAGTAACTTCACTCAGAGGAGCATTCTCAGATTATTTTAGCACAGTTGTCACATGCACAGATAAACCCAGTGAAATATAGTTTTCAGTGCCATTATTTGTATAGCATTTCGAAACAATTTATCTTGACCTAATGTTTTCATAAATACGAGATACTTGGAACTCCTGGGTGCATCTCCAGGCCACACCAAAACTGAAACCTAGATAAATGTAGCAATCAACTGCATAGTACAATATGTGGACTATAATTACGTTAAAATAAGACAAAACAACAAACAGCCCATCACTAAGTAGAGGTTTCTATTAATATACCAGAGAAAGAATAGGGAAAATGTCTAAAAGGTGAGAAACATTTCAGACTCCTTCACTAAAAATCTGAATGCCATTAAACAGTCAAGTGCAAAAACATGTGATGAAACACAAACTGTATTCAGAAGCATATTTTACTGCAGCATCCCTGCCATTGCTCTTTAGGACAGTTCCATGGAAGTCTACACTGTCCAAAGGGAATATGCCTGGAATACAGGCAGAAAAACTTCAAATGCAAACTTGAAGTGGAGGAAAAACCATCCAGCATATAACAGAACACATTCATATGCACCTTGGACCACAGTGAATCTATAATTATATATCACAAAGTGATCTTTGGGCGTAGACCATCCCACATACACTGTCTTACCCTTGTGTTGAATTCTTTTGCCCTTGATTATCTGTAAATCATACTGAAGTAGGAGCCAAATGATAAATGTAACCAATGAGTTAGAAATATACTGGGGAAGTGCTCTTGCCTGTAGATTAGATGTTTGAAAAGATCCATGGTACGTCCTTCCTTACAATAATCACATTTGATCATTAGGTAGAGAAGTAAAAAAAAAAAGCAAAAAAAAAAAAAGCAGTAGCTACCAAAAAGGAGGAGAATTTGGGCCTCCAATTAAAGAGTTCCACAGGGGGAAAAAGAACCATCCTGTCCACACATCATCTGCACAAAAGGGTGTCAAATAGATAAGACTACAATACTAGTCTTGTCAGTAGGGAGATAATGACTTTCAGGAGACAACAACTGGCCCTTTTTTGGCTTGCAACACTTGGTAGCTGAGGTGAATTCTATTAGTCCTTCCAATAGCCCATCTGGCAGCCAGGTTTTCTCTGGCAATAAATCACAACCATATGGACTCTGCTAATCTTGCTCTTGCTCTGGTTGTAAGGGAGGATGCCCATTACAACTTGTGAGCAAAAGAAATGGAGCAGTGTCAGAGACCTTTACAACATCTGAAATGGACATGCCAGTGCTCAGTTTCTGCAACACAAATGTGTAGAAATTTGACAAGTTTGGTAAGATAATCTTCCAGTGTGGAGTTTGAAACCACTAGAGTTGTTACTGCAAAACGTTCAAGTACTGCTTGGTTAGTTTGGTACAGTAGCTTGGTCATATATTTGAAATGAATTCAAGAGGCAATGAAAATAAATTACACAGAGAATAGAAAAAGTATTTCCTTTCATAGATTTAACATTTTATGAGCTTTAATTTAATTAAATGCCTTCCTGCACTTCAACTGTTAAAAAAAAAACCCACCTCATATTTTCTGCTGTTTATTCCATTCATTTGAGTGAATCAGAAGAAGAAAGTCCAAATTCTGCTTCCAGGCAGGTTGAAGGCCAGTGCAGCTCTATATTCATCTTGCTCAAATAAAATGTATGGCATGTAGCTCTACCCAAGTAATACTGGATAGCATTATTCCTAAGTTATTAGACCATTGCAATTACACACAAGAAATACTGGATAGCATTTTTCCTAAGTTATTAGACCACTGTAATTATATAGTCCACCTTCTGCATAACCTACCTTTTCACAGATAAAGGGATGCTTATAATAAGTTTTACCTACCACTCGCCCTACTGAAATCTGTTAATTAAGACTTTTAGACACACACAATAATCCTACTTTTTCTGTTCCTGAAGGACTATGCATATGCATGAGAAATCTCTGCAGCTGAAATGTTAACACTGCTGAGGGTAATATACTATATATGGAACAGTAGACATATGCCCACATATCATACCTTGCCTCTTTTACATAAATCTAATCCAAATATACATTCTGGGATACAGTGTTTAAGAAAAGATAGCTTAGGAAAGGAAGTTTCACTGGGTAACAAATTTTCTGTAAGCCTAGGGGAAAAAAAAAAAAAAAAAAGTAGGAATAGTTCTGGTGATACCCAAAATTAAAACACAAGTATCAAAATTCCCTGGCTATTTGACACCTCATTTTTCTCTGCAGTAATATCTAAGGTTACTTCTGTTCTGAGAAACCCTCCACCCTCTTCAATACAAGTTTTAAAGTACCTTTTAAGAACATTGCAGTTATTGAATCTTCCTTACTGCATAACACAAAAAAATGTGGGTTTTTTTTTTGGCTGAGAAACAGCAGACCTTTCACAAAATGGTTAAAGCTCTGTAATATTATAATACACAGGGTTCTTATGAGTCCATAAGGAAAAAACAGCCTCAGAAAGGAAGATATGAAGCACCTACACATATGTCAACAGGGATAAAAGTTTGTCTTAACATCTTATCTAGTAAAGCATGTGCTGAACAAGTTGAAGATTATAGTCTATTTCCCTATTTTCTCTAGGAATACTTACCCCTATCATACACCTCCCAGACATGGCCTCCAAGCAGCTGGTTATTCAAAGATGCAGGACACTTGCAGTCTGCTCTGGGTTTGCTTCCATGAAGACAAGATCAGAGTTCAGTCTAAAACAGAAAATCCAAAAGTGGTTATTATTGTCTTTCCATTTCCTCTCTGCTAACTACAGACTGATAGTAGTTCTCCCTCTTTCCAACTCAAATCTTTGAGATGCTCCTGAATTGCTAAACTGGAGTTTCATTCTCATTCTTCCTCTCTGTGAGAAAGACACTACCCATAATGGGGGTTTATAAAGAAGCTCTACTTAGTAAATGGGATATTTACTGAAATTACTGTATCAAGGCAACCATGTCACAGCTGACCTAGGTCTTTATGGCAGCATAGTCAAATGAAAGCATTTTAATGTAAAAGCAAAATATTCAGGCATATAATTGTACTTTTTTGATTAAAAAGAAAATCAAAGCTATACACGGAGAGTGAATATCAGAAAAATACTAAACACAAATCCAACCCTCCCCAGACTTTGAAAATACTCATTTTTTCTGCTACATATTTGGACAGAGTATTTTCAACCAGCTGCAATAGCCTTGCAGTAAATTATACATTCCATTCAGAGATCCTATCCTTTAGATTTTTTTTAAAATTATTACTACACAAAAGCAATAAAAACCATTGTGTTAACCTACATTAGGTCATGATAAATGAAAACATCATTTGGCCACAAATTATTCAAAAAAATAAAGTAAATAAAGAGGTTAAATAGTATCTTCTATCCCCCAGAGATTCTGTAAGATCTCTCCTTAAGAGGAAAGAGAAACAAAAATGAGTTGAACTTGTAAACTTAAACCCCCTCAGCTGTGATGTAAAAAAACCCAACTAACCAATCACACAAAAAAACCTCCCTCAGCTGTGTCCAAAAAACTTTAATTGATTTCATAGGTACTGCACAGGTGAAGCAAAGAGCAAATTGAACCTTGTATATAAACCTAAGATTACTTATAATGAATCAAAAATATTTGTTTTGTTTTGTTTCTGAGAAATAGGTCTTACTATAATTTCTATCTTCATTATGTTTCATACATGTAGGTATGTGAAAAACAGCTTCAGCAACCCTAGAAATGTCTTTTACTGACGATGACAGATTTTTCACCATGTTATCTGAATGAACTGTTACACAGAGGTTCTATTTGTGGAAATAGCCCAGTATAACATCTGAAGCATCTCTGGCATCCATTGACAAGAGATTCTTATTAGAATATGCCACTTGTGAAAACAGAATAGTTCCCAACCTCAAGTGCTTTTAAAAGGCTGCTTAATTACTTAAACTATTTTTATTTCTAAATTGGCACTTTCATGAAATGGTTATGGTACCTAATTGATTGAACATTAGTTCCGTTTTACATTATGTCTGATGAGTTATTGATCGCCCTTTGCTTTCAGGACACTTAGGACTTCCCTGGTGAAGCACATAAAAGGATAAATATACCTACCCTGCTGCATCAGTAACTTTTCCTAGCAGGGCCATTGCAGGCTTCCATATAAAAGATTCCTGCCATTGCAGTGCATTGATCTAACAGTGTGTGATGCATTTCAGAGTTGTAAACAGTCCTGTCCTTTGGTTGTTTTGGTTTTTTTCCTCTCAAAGCTCCAGTCTTTGAAAGAAGAAAGCACAAAACTCTAAGAATTGACCCCTTCTCCTTTTGGGCCATTTAGAGCTAGAAATTTGCTACCATTTTTAGCTATGGTTACCCATCTCAGGGAAATATACAAAGCAAACAGATATTTTTTTTCAAGAGCTTAAGAGTTTTCCCTAAGACTACATAGTAACCTCTAAATCTTCTTACTGAGCTCTTGTGCTTCAGCTCAATCAATGGACAGTTTAAAGGCTTTACAAACCATGTTTTCATTTCAGTAATTTATTTTCCTTTCTGTCACTTTAGCTTTGTGAAATGAAGGTCAGCACACATTGCAGAGACCACTAAAAAAAATAAAATTAAGATGTTTGTATTGGTTAAGAAAGTGAAAGAAGACTCTCTGAAATGGTTCTGTTCTGAGGGTACTTAATCAAGCAGAACAGATGTTTATTATATAATTAGGGAAGGCTTTACTATCAGTATGAACAAATCATGAAATAAAATTGCTCCATAATACTTCCCATTATTTCACAGACACTTGCTGTGAAGAATTGAGGTTAAGAAAAAAAGCCAGATACTGTGTTATTCTCCAGCCCTAGGCACTATTTGATTACCTAACAGGGGAAACAATGCCTGTTAGCATAAAGCCAGAAGAGCTAGAGGCTGTTTCATCTGCCAGTCTAATGTAGAGAACTTGCAGAGGAGGGAGAGTTGTACCTGTGAAGTAGGGCACAAGTCCTCTATATTGAGCTCATCCTTTACTATTAGAAGGTAGGAAGGTAGGGGCCATAATCAGTAGAGAGTTCGGGCATAGCTCCAGTGGCTTTTAAAGCAGGCATGGGCAGATGATTCTTCAGTTAAAGTATTGGAAATGAACTAAATGTCTATACTAAGGTTCATATAGAGGCATGATGTCCTGTAGTGGACATCACGCAGAGCGTTTTGAGTCAGACCTAACTTGTGAGCACTGTTAGGCAGAGACCCATATCCATGCCTCAGTAAGCTGAACATAGCTAGGGCAGAGACCCCAACACCAGCAAGTGATTGCTTGTACTGTTAAGTTACTGGTAACTTTTGGCCCAGGCTAGCAAGCAGTCTTCCAGAGAGAATTAAGGCATGGGAGAAGTGCTAACATGGAGCAGTGACTCTGGGCAGCTCAGTATTTCCTCTTTTTGAAGAATAAAGAATTCCACTTTTGGACAGAACAGCTATTGTACTTCTTGGCCTAAGGGTTGAAGAGTTGCCATTAACTTTCTAGAAAACACCAAGGCCAGTGATTCCATAATCTGTCCCTGTTTTTTGAGGCCCAAGAAGGTATCAGTTATTCTATAATTGCTTGGTAACATTAGTTCCTATGAAATCTGCCATTGTTTTTGCTTTTTTTCATCTGTTTAACCATCTCTAGATGGCAGAATACAAACAAAAAAGAACAGAGCAAATTAATTTCTGTCCCCCTTTTCCAAGATAGTTGTTTAGTCTGTGCTGGAGTCTCTGAACTTTGCTGATATACAGGTATAACTTAGTTTTTAGGTGTGTATTTCTGCTTCCAAAGTTCTAAAATATTCATTTCAACCCAGAAAACCTCGAGTGAGCAACAGTGGTTGTAATATGAAAAATTTAAGTCTGAGAAAAGACAGTTGATCTCTATCTCATAGCTACCAGTGGTAATTTGGAGCTAGAATAGCTTTGTATATAACAAAAGGTTGCACTGTTTACATATGTTATTCATGTTATATTCTTGCTGAACCCCAAAGTTGTGACATAATAACATGACTTATTTGTTCCTGTTCTTATTTTCATACTCACAAGAGTTCAATAACACAAGATGACAGTCACAATAGAAGCACTATAATAGTGAGCTGAAAAAAATCCCTAAAAATCTATGCAAATAATGTTCTAAACATAAGTTTACTTCAATAAATAATCTTTAAGTATTATTTAGCATTTACAATAGGCAATATCCAACTGCTATCAACATTTTAGCTTTTCAAAACCCCTAAAATAAGGCCAAATCATATTATTACTCTAAATTGTCACAATCAATGACTCATTGTCAAAATTAATATAACAGTAATTTTTAATTCATTGTATGGTTATTTTTTCCTGTAGCATGATATTGTTTTCATTCAATATGAATCACTGTCCAACAGCTATACCATCACAAAACAGTACCTCTTTGGAGAAGGAAAAAACAATAAAGGATAAGTAACCTAATATACCTCTAGCTTTGGTATATTCACTCTCTTTGTCTTTGAATATATTTTATTTCTTCTGCTTGGTACTTGATTAAATTTCTTAGATATCCTTTTACATCACAATGAAATTAAACCTTTTTTTTTTTTTTTCCCTCAAACCTGGTCTCTGTGTAAACTACAGGAACACACACACCTTTTGGATGTTATTTCTTTTACTGAATCTGTTGTTTATACTTTGTCTGCTTCTGTTTATTTCTCTAGTATCTAAATGGAGAGACACCTCTGGATACCACAGTATGGTCTGCCCATAGAGAAAGGGCAGGAAAAAGTTCTACTGCAGGTTCTTGCTCAACTTTCTTGAATGAAATCTGAGGAGATGAGTAGCAAAAATAAACCAAAACCCTTTGTGTCAGTAACCATAAACCACTTTCTGCCTACTTTGCCATCCACTCAACAAGGAACATTTCCTCTGGCTCTGTGTTCAACCCTTGTACTGCAGATTTTCTGTGTCCTTTAGTCATTGCACTATATGAAATTCCTTTGAACACATCTGAGTCTTGCCTGCACCTAGTGTATTCAGTTAAATGCCAGATGGTGAGGCAGGGTATCTGGCCTTATAAATAAATAACTTCCATTGGATCTCTGAGATTATGGCTTTATGAAATTGCTGCCTTTTGAAACTGGGATGCAGAATAGAAGCTAATAGGGTCACATTCATCACATATTATTTAGCACAAACCTACTTAAGGTTAGATATATTTCAACAGCTACTTAGACTAAACCAGATATACAAAAATGTTTTCAAACATTTTTTCCTGCCCCAACCCTATTATTATCATTAAGTAGTACATAACAAATGACAAATATAAATCAACAAAAACAGTAGCAGACTTTTAATTAATATCATCAGCTCCCCTAAGTCTATAAAATTACTGTAGATACATTAACTGATACTGAAAATAACTTGGCATGGCCCAGGGAAGGAAAATATTACTTTTAAAAAATATTGCTTAACAGTGAACATTTCTACTTAATTTGTTGGAGCACAGTTAGCAGAAGAGAGGAGAAACAGACTGCAAAACTTGCCACTAAATTACATAGAAAACAGAATCACTCTTTCAAAAATACTGATTATGAAATCTGATACAATTACAAATTTTGGAAGATTCATGGGTAATCCAGTTACTGGACAAAGCTTCCTACCTTTTAATTGCCTTAATGGTAAGGTGTAATAATAAAATGCATTACAAAAAATAATGATAATTAAAAAAAAAAAAAAGCAACTTCCTGGACTTAGGAGAGAAAAAATGAGAGAAAAAAACCACCACCACCAAAACCCCCAAACAATATCCTTTAAACTTTTGAAGAAAAAACACAGTGAGAATTCTTGGGTTTATATGAGTTAATATTACAGCAAACACAAGAATTCAGCAGTAATTGCATGAAATTTTTATATTCTTTGTGTGCATTGTGCATAGATTTTTATTCAAGTTCATATATAATTTATGACCTGCTGTAGAGAATCCACTGAGTTAATGCATATGTTTAACACAAATGAAAGAAGTAGTTTTAGTTAAAAGGAAATCTGTTTCCCTTTCAGTTGAAAAGGTGATATCCAGTGGACGCCTGGTCCTTTTTTTTTAGCAACCTAGCATTTACTTTCCTAATTTAAATCTTGGCCGCAGGGGGGAAGACAAAGTATACCATTAAACATTTTGATTTTGTTTTGGGTTTTTTTTTTTCCATTATATTTATTTTGTGATTTAAAACCTACCCTATTGGGACTATGAAGGTATATTACAATTTCACTGTACCACTAGCATCTCTGGCAATGAATACATACTTTACCACAAAGTGAAAAATTAATTAAAGAGTTAGACACAGGTCACCTTTTTCTGTGTACTTTCGATTTGATCATCATTAGTATTATTTCATAAAGCTACCACTGGTAGCTGTTTCAATGATTTGAAGCAAACAGATTCAGTTTAGGGATGTACTATTTCAAGCCACTTACACTTCTGCAGAGAAGTATCACAACACCTTTAAGTTACTGACAAATTTTATCCAATTTTTGGGGATTTGATTGAAGAATAGTGTAGTAAGAAAGCATAAGCATACATAATATCTAACAGGCATTCATATATACAAAAATATGCTACAAAGTTTGAGATGTCTACATCATCAGAACAGAGACCACCTTCCTTGAGTGCTGCAGCTACAAACCATCCTTCCTTTCTTAAGTAGCAATTGAGTTACTCACAGAGTAGCATTTTACACTATGTAAGTTGTTCTAAGTTGTTCTGAAGTCACAGTGAGTAAAGATATTAGACTCTGACTTTTTAATAGCCTCTGTAGTACATCACTCTACAGTCTGTCTCATCTTGCAAGATACCATCATATTATTATTATTATTATGACAGTGTTTCACATAATTCCTTTTTTCATATACATTATCCCGCCGGGAAACCTTATTTTGCTTGTCTGCTGATAAAAGCCAGAAGTCTTTAACAAAGCTCTATTTCCAGAAATGTCAATGATAATGAAAAAATAAAATTAGAAGAGTAGTGACCATAGTGATTCCCTAAGGGTTGTACACCCATAGTTCTGTTTTTTAATAGCTCCAAGTCCTTGCCTAGGAGAGAAAATATATGTAACATCCACCATGTATTTACTAATCTTGGCAACGTTACCATTATTTTGTACCACAGTACTTGAAGGGGACCTACAAGAAAGTTGTAAAGGGCCCATTTACAAGGGCATGTAGCAACAGGACAAGAGGCAAAGTTTTTGAACTAAAGAAGGTAGATTTGACATCAGGAAGAAATTCTTTACTATGAGTTTGGTGGAACACTGTTACAGGTTGCCTGGGGAGGTAGTGGAGGCCCCACTTTATTTTCAACAGCAGTAGGAGTGGAAGAAATTAAAAGGAAAAAGCTTTAGCAGAAAAACATTTCCACGCTTACATGCCAAATAAATGATACATAAACAGGAAATAAAAGTGTTTAAATCTCTGGAGATGTAAGAAATACAACCAAAATAGACCATAAAGTAGAGAAGGTGCAAAGCTAAAGAATATACAGTATTTACATGCTTTTGTAAGAGAGCAGTAATCACTGTTCTGTGTTAAAAAATTGAGCAAATAATGTGAGCTGTAGGAGTGCAAAATATAAAATGAAAATATCCTAAAATCATCTGTGTTCTCTTTACTTGTTAAGCATATAAAAACTCTGTTGCCTTTTACATGTTTTTGATGGTTTGGGTTTTTTTTATTCCCCTGGCCTCCCACCCCAGTCTAGAGAGTTTTTTAATAAGATCAGTAAATTGAATTAGCATGTTCATTCCATAAAATTGAAGTCCAAGAAATACCATACTTTCTCATATTGGTCTCTTCATAATTGCTGAACCTATCAAGCCTCCTCCTACTTGTAAACATATTACCATCAATATTAAGATAACCCTAAAACCTCAAATCACCAAGCTATTTCCATTCTCTTTTTCTGCTTCATTCTGGCAAGTAGTAGGAATTAAAATCAAAGCTTTTGTAGTGAATAATTAGCAGACAAACTTAATTTTTTAACTGAGAGAAACTTCTAGAATTCTCTTGCAGAGTTTATTTCCCTTTCAAATACTATTCAAAAAGCAACCTAAATCAAAAAGCAATCTAAATCCAGTAGATCTGCACCAAATAAACCTTTAAATGTCAAACAACAATTTTAATATTGTATGACTAAATCAGATTTTAATTTTCTTAATGTCAAAGTTCTTCTTTGGAACAGATTTAGATATAATGTTTTGATATCTGCCTTAGATATTCAGAAAATACTCTCAAGCAAGTAATATAGGTTGCCAATAGATAGGATAATCAAGGGAGGAATCTAAAAGAAATCATACAGTTTTTGATGGTTGACAAAGGCATCTCTGCCTAATATGGAAGATGAAACATGAAGAACCACTCAAGTGGAGAGTTAGGAAAGATTAACAGAGCCAGACTGAGGAGGAGGGCCACAAAAATGATCAGAGGGCTGGAACACCTCTCCTGTGGAAAAATAAAATAAAATAAAAAAAAAGGCAGAGTTTGGGGCTTGCTGAGCCTGGAGAAGACAATGGGAAGACTTCATTATGACATTTCAATACTTAAAAGGGAACCTAGAAGAAAGGTGGTTACAGACTTTTTGGCAGTGCCAGTTGTGAAAGCACAAGGTATAATGGATTTAAGTGAAAAGAGGGTAGATTTAGATTAGAGATGACGAAGAAAGTGTTTACAAAAGCTATGTCTTTGTAGCCTTTTATTTGTTAGCTACTGTCTCCAAGACAAGATGTGGTTATTGGCCTTGTGAATGTCTCTGAGAGTCTTAGTCTGTGTTACACAGACTATTTTCAGCAAACTGCAATAAAGTTTAATTTTGCACTAGAATGGAGTAGGAATGCTCAGCCACTTACTGACAGAGTGTTAGTTGATGGACTGGTACAGTGACATAATATCAAGCACAAAAGAAATATTTGTTTTTAGATGCACTGACTGAAGTGTGCTTTATGCTAAAAAAAGGGTTTGGAAAATAATTACATGGGGTTTTGTGAGCATGCATGTAGCTTACCTCACACAACATTACTCAGGGAATGGACTCCTCATTCTTATGTCCCCATGCTTTTTGGATGTGCAGAGTACACTATGTATCTGGCTGATATTTTTAGTACTACATTAGAACCACCTTACCAAGGGTACATTTTAGCTTGAATATCTATGGTAAAGTTCAGAGATTTAGTTGAGAGAGGAGAAAATGTGTGAAAATATACAACCAGGTAACTGAGACACTTTTCTATTCTGGCAGAAAGAGTTGAAGGCACAATAACAGTATCAGCTATCTTCCTTACCTGTAGCTCTTCATATGAGTAAAATGCCTTCTGTGATAGCTTGTTTGGGGTTTTTTCTTTGCCTCTACAAAACTTTTTTCCACCAGTCATTTCAGAGTGCTGAAGGGAGAATTCCTTAGGGACCAGTGTGGCCAGAGCTGCACCCATTACGGAGCAGCAGTTTTATAACCAACCTTCTTGTAAGTAAGACAGCCTCATAAAAGCAAACCTTTTAGCTGGCCCATTATTTTCTTTGATTGGGTAAGTTACCTGCTCTGCATTTCACCCACAAGTCTAGCTATGACCTGTGAGTTGTGAAGAGGAGCAAGGCAAACAGATGAAATAACAGTTCCCTCCTACTCTGGCCACCAGTCTCCTCTACATGAACCCTGTCAGTCATTTAAAATTATTTATTACCTTTTTTAAGAGGCCACTGTGCTTTATTCAAATTAAGTTACCTTGTCCACAGATATTTTAATGACAGTCACCAGAGCCCTGTTAGGTCTGGTATTTCAATACCTGCCTATCTCTAGCTAATAATGCTTGCTGGCAAGTTTTAATTTCATTAGAGATATCACTGTAGTACATGCTAAATGAACACCACTAAAAAGTAGCACAAGAGTGCAAGAAGTCATTAAATTATTACTCCCAAAGTCTCACAATGATTATTGTTAATAGGGCAATCAAATCCTGCTGTATTGTTCCCTAACTGCATGCCTGCTTAGTGGGTGGCATACATTTTCATTAAATAAAGACTTATGGTTAGAAGAAGAATGTAATCAACATTAATGACCTGAAGAGTAATTGAAAATACAGACTTAGTCACCACCCCATCCAGCTATTAAAAAGGACAATCATTTAAAAAATTCTAAACTAATTCCATTTTGTCTCTCTGCATGTTTGTAGACTATCATTCACATTCTGCCCACACTGTTATCTCTCCTTTTTCCGGTCAAATTAATTAAATGTAATTACAATAAAATACATTGTATTTTAAAATAAAATTTTAGCATTGATTAGTACTGATAACAAATACTGCATTATACATTTCATAGACATTCATTATATATCACAACTTCTGTTAACTAAATCACTATAGGTGAAATCGAATTTATCCAGAGTATACAATAATTACATTCCCCCCATCCTAACAGTGTTCACCAGTTCCATAAATGAGGCCAAAAATAGATCATGTTTAAACAAAAACTGTGAGCCAAACAACCTTTTTTTTCTTTTTCTTTTTCTTTTTTTCTTTTTTTCCAATATAGGATATTACTTCTGGGATTACATATGGGGGTTCTGGGGGTTTTTTTCCCCCCTCTTCCTTACTTTACAAGTACTCAGTATGAATAAGCTAGTTTTGTGCAATCATTAAAAAAAAAAAAAATAAAAAAATCCAAAAGACAAAATAGAACAAAAGGCAAACACAATACAGAGGTCGTTTTAATTTCACCATGAGACAAATGACTAAAACTTCATCTATGTCTTCAGTTTAGACTACCACTAGTTCAAAAGATCAACAATTCCAAAATACTTCAGGACTGTGGACTGACACAGCAAGGATTTAAAGTGCATATTTCTCCACATAGTGACATCTGAGAAATAATGTCAACCCCCTAATCAACTACTACTTCTTCATATATTTTTTCAATATAGAAAAACATTGGTTTTTCAAGAAAGAGTTTCAACACACTTACATTCCTCTCCTGACTCTTATCTGTAAACAGGCAGATGTTCCTGAATTAATATATGTGAGTCATTGACCATTTATTCTTTAGTAGCAAATTAAATACATTTTGTAGCATTAAGAAAAAATATTAAGCAGAACATATAATACAGTTTCATGTTCTTTGTGAAAATGGAAAAGAAAAATAATTATTTCTGTAACTATGCTTTTTTTCACAATGAGTTTTGTTTGTTTTCACATAGACAGCATTATCACCTATTCTTCAAACCCTTTTTCTTTCACTTAAATCTAGTAGGACTTTGAGAAATTATTGAAGAAAAGAATGGAACAGGGCATAATAAAAGCAGACTTTACTGAATTTAAACATACTCATCTAGTCAATAATCTTAATGCTGACCCAGCACACTTGAACTCAAAACACCTCACACGAAAGGATCTAGTCTCATTCCAATTCAACAAATGTTGCTGTTATTGGTTTGATGGCTTTTTTAGTTTGCTTGCTTTTTTTCCCCCCAGTGTTTAAACATAAAGAATTAAAGTGAAACAACAGTTAAGGATAAATAGCTGTGGAAGAAAGGACACTAGTAAAGCACTTCCTTATTCTGAGTTTACCAACCCTTTGCTCCATTTCTGGAATAAGATGTTGCGATTTTTTTAATTGTTTGTTTGTTTAATCTAAATTCCTAATGAGGTTATTTTCTCTGTATACAGTTTATGAAATCACTTAGATCCTTGCAAAGTAGGTGAAGAATTTTCCATAACAGGTTATTCAGGCAGTAGTCCCCCTAGTTCTGAGGGTTTGAAATAATTGTGCAAAAGGAAGAACTGCAAAATTACGAATACTCTTATACTCCCAGACTTTGGACCAAAAGATAGAAAAGGTTAAATAATATACTTTTAGTATTGGTTACGTAAGTCCTCCATGAAACTATTAACAAAAACAGTCAAAATGCAATAAAAACAGGTACACAAATTTAAAAAGGAAGGTGAAATAAAACATACTCTCCCTGAAGAACAAGAATACCTGAAGGGGGCCTACAGGAAGGCTGGAGAGGGGCTGTTTATGAGGGACTGTAGTGAAAGGATGAGGGGTAATGGGTTTAAAATAGAAAGGAGTGGATTAAATTAGCAATAAGGAAGAAGTTCTTTACCACAAGAGTGGTGGAGCACTGGAACAGGTTGCCCAGGGAGGGTTGAGGCCTCATCATTGGAGACATTCAAGATGGCGCTTGACAGGGCTCTGAGCAACCTGCTCTAGTTGAAGATGTCCCTGCTCTCAGCACGGGGGTGGCCTAGACCTCTAGAGGTCCTCTTCAACCCACATATTTCTTTGATTTCTATAACTCTATGACAAATATGCCAATTTGAAATTATAATTGTGTATTGAAAATGTGAACATTGTTCTTATTTGTTTAGTACACTTATCCTGTATCATATACAGTGGTATATTATTCCAGATTCATTTAAAAGAGAACATTACTGTCAAAACCACTGAAATATACTAATGACACAATGCAGTCTTACATTCACAAATATTTTTAAATCTTTGAGTTCTTGCTTTTATCAGTATTTTTTATTGTCAATTTTTTTCACAGACCATTTTATACAAGTTACATGTTGTATGAAGATCCCTTTTCCTCTTTGACTGCATTCAAGAATCCTACCATTCAGAAATATTCCTATGTAATTTAGACATCTGGTGTTGCATCCAATCCTTCACTAACTTTTCTCCACAACTGTATTTTTCTGCTGTTTTTTGTGGCTTATGGATTTTAGGGTCCTGTACAGGGACATGCTATTTACAGCAAAAGGGAGCTCGCATAGATCCACTGCTGTAAACCCTTAACAGAAGTGTAGTAAGATAAGCAAAGAGTGTATCTCTCTCTTCTTTGTGACATATTTTAATTTTATCTATGTAATTTGCTTTCCAGCATCTGGCTTCACAAGAAACATATTAGCATATATATGTTTGTAGAGGAGTGCAACAGAAGTCACATCTAGAACAAATGAAGATGGTTTTTGTGTCTTAGCTACTTCAAGAGAATCATCATAACCCCTGTAGGCCACTGAGCACCACACAGCCACTGACTCCCACATTCAGTGAGATGGGGGAGAAAACTGGTAAGGTAAAAGTACAAAAACCTGTGGGTTGAGATAATTTAATAATAATAATAGACAGAAAAAACCCAAGCAATTTGAGTAAAATTAGCATATTTGCTCTAGAAATCATTGAAGCCCAAAACCAAGTAAAATTGCTTGCCACCAACCCATGGCTGTGGTGATGCCCAGCTGAACTGGTGACCAGGAAGCCCCTGAGCAATGGCAGCACTGGCCAACCTCCACCTCACCTCAGTTTTATTGCTGAGCATGACAACATATGGTCTGGAGTATTCCTTTTGTCACCTGGGGTCAGCTGTCCTAGCTCTGTCCCCTCCCAAACCCTTGTGCTCTCCAAGCCCTCTTGTTGGCAAGGCAGGGTGAGGAGCAGAAAAGGACTTGGTACTGTGCAAGAGTTGCAAGTAACTGAACTATCAGTGTGTTATCAACTCTTTTACCACACATCCAGAAGAGTCCCATAGAAGCTACTGTGAAGAAAAGTAACTCCATCCCAGTCAAAATCAGTACAAACAGCAAAAGTTGTGATTATGAAACTGAAATAGTCCAGTGAAAAAAAACTACAACCATCTAGCTAATGCCATGTGAATGTGGACACTGAACTATATTGCCATAACATGCATGCACAGCTGTAGCCTTAACATGTCTCCCTGTCCCTTATACCCACCAGCTGGGCACCACCAGCACCAGAGCTGGATTAGAAGCTGGTGTTGGCTGCTCACTTCACATGAGGAGAAATAGTAACCTACCTGCATAGGGCAAAATCCTGTTGTTCATTATGTTACCACAGACCTATCAAAATCACATCAGCTAAGATCCACCACTCTCTGCCCCACACAGTGAAATGCAATAAAAAAGCCCTCTTGGCTCATGGAAAGGGAAAGGTCAAGCTTTGAGTAAAATTAGCATATTTGCTCTAGAAATCTTTGAAGCCCAATAAACACTGAATGCAACAAAGACACTTTAATAGCAAGCTTTGAAGTGTGAATGTGGTTTATTGGCCTGTTTTATTTGATTAAACTCTTGTTTTTTAGGTTCAGATCAAGCATATACAGCAGTTTTAATATTTGTCAAGCTGTCTCTGAGGAGTTTCACAACAACAGTTTTTCAGTCTTCAGTAATTATCAGCAGAACTAGCAATTGCTAGAGATAGCACACATCTATCACTCTAAACTTAGGGTATTATTTTAAAATAAATTATTCCTGAACATTTACTGCTTTTCAAGAGTACTCAGGGGAAATATGACAAGAATTTATATGTATATATCTATACATATTATCTGCATATTTTTATCTAAAACAATCCTTAATTCTAACACCTGTCATCTTCCTCACCCTAACTTCTGAGTGGTTAGCTCTGCCAAAAGATGGATCCTTGCACCTCACTCTTATTAAAATTTTTCTATTTAAGTACTTCCCATCTGAATCATAGAATTTAAAAATATTACTTGCATTATGAAATGTAACATATTTGGAAAATTAGAATCATTTCCCCTTGTGCTTGTCCGGGAATGATGAAGCTGAAGAGATACTATCAGGATGCTAATGAAAGTTTAAATTAATGATAACCTGCTGTTGTTACTAATATGATCTGACTTGGTGTACCAAAGGTTTTTATACACACACTTATATACAATACCACAATAATGCCAAGAAAATAGGGGGAAATAATGGCATTAAATTACTATCTACTGTACAAATTGAGTTTGAATGAAA
>JAOEGS010023982.1:47719-66435 GCA_025447755.1 Corythornis vintsioides
CTCTTAGCTCCCACCAGGCCCATGAGAGGTCAGGGACACCCGGTTTTTATACACACACTTATATACAATAAGTATATAAATATACAGGATAATATATTTTTATCTATCTATACATATATGTATATCAGAGGACATTCAAATTGTGTGATGAACTATCTTCCCTCCGCTGATATTACATATTGAATAAAAATAATAGGAAGGAAAGTCTTTGACAGAATTTTCTTCCCAAATATCTAATTGCATTTCAGACACAGTAATCACAATTATGTACTTATTTTAAAATAAGAAATGCATACATGACCCTTAATAGCCACATTTTCTATTTTACCATATGTGCTGTACACGTTCTTCATAAATACCCATTTCTTTTCCTTCTCACTTCCTTTAAGAAGTGAGAATAAGTTAATCTTATTAATGGTATTAATCAATAACTTATTAATAATAATTATTAGTAACTTCATATTATTATTTCTTTTTGAATTCTCTTGCATGTGTCAATTTCTGAGACCAGTCAAGAGTGCTGACAGTAAGTAAATCAGATCCAGGAGAATATGAGAAGAGATTCTGCATTTGTCTTGTGAGATTTAAAAGGGACAAGAAGGACAATCATAAGATCCTTCTGGGTATCTGAAGTACTAAGATAACTTTTATTATGGTTAAAACAGATTAACCTTCTAATACAAGGTGTGCTTATTGTTCACACAGCTGTTCCATCAGATTGTCTTCCCAAACAAAACAGGAAAGGAGGTAAGATCTTGGTATTTTAAGCGATATTCCACTTTAATTATTTAATAATTAAGAGAACATTGTTCAATTAAACAGAATTACACTGTGTGAAAATGGGATCAACTGGCCAAAGAGATCAAAATACAACACTGAAAGGGATTTTAGAAAGATATGCCAATAGATATAGTGTGTTGAAAGGGGTTTGAAGAGGACAAGACAGGAGACAAGCTGTATCAGGTGGAAAAGTAGTCATTTTGTTTTACTGCTGTTCTGATATTAATTATAAATGGCAGGTCATCTGTCAGCCAAGTAATGTACTTTCTCTGTTATTTGGAGTACAGTGCCCTTTATCCGGAGTATCTCTTCTGTCAAAATTTTGCTTTTGAAGACACCACCAAAGAAAAAAAACACGCCTTGAATTAATAAAAGAGTAGATGCATAAAACCTTCATCTATAATTTCAGCTGTGTCAAATCAGTTTTTATGAAAATATTTTACCTGTTTTTCAAGTTTTATCTTCACCCTAAAACTATGTGCCAGTTGTTGCCCCACAGTGTTCCTGTGACTACAGTTACCATACTGTGAAGTCCAGTGTTGGGACTGCAACCATTCGATGAAAAATGCAAAGAGACCACTGCAGAAAGGTAATTATTTTACTAGTGTATTTCTACAACTAATTTATGGACACATGTTGTTTAAAGTGCTGTAAAGACTCAGAGGAAATTAGAGTTTTCTAGACAATACAAGACAATATTGTCACAATAGTGACTAAACAGAATAACTGTGAAATTAATTCTACAGATCATCATCAAAACCTCAGTGGAAAAATAGGCATGAAGAGCCCCTTGAATTGCGAAGAAGTATTTAAAAACCTGACTCTAATTCTGTGTTTTATGTGGTGGCCAAAATGGCATTCTGCTCATGGTAGAAAACAAGAGACAAAACCTGTTTTTTGTAGCTTTAATTCTTTCTTTCCCATACCTTCCTTTGAAGTGCAATGTAAGTGTCAAGTAAACTTTGGAAAAAAATACTTTAGACGGTGCTTTTCAAACCTGTTGTGCTTGAAAAAGAAATGCAAACTACCTGTTTTCTCCAATAGCTACAAGATCACCTCAAAGCAGTGGAGGAGTCTAATGGGTAGAATTCAGCAGTGACCTATTGGACCTTGGGAACACAAATGAATGTGCAACTCTGCTCACCAAACTGGGTAAATATTAAAGAATGGACAAAAATAAAGTACTCAAGAGGACTGCAAACGCTGCTGGTGTTACCTTGACAACATAACTTACATCCCTCTGATAGATACTCCAAGGGAAGATTTCTAGTTTTTTTATCAATATGCTCAAACTGATACTTTATAAACACATGTTCCTGTTTGAAATGTAGGAAAAGTTCTCTACAGCCTCTCCTACATTCTCCCTTCTTTCTTCATATTCAGTGGCAACAAACAAAAACAAATGCCTCACACATTTCCCTTCTAATGCTCCATAGTTTACAGGTTTTTAGATTGCTTTCCCGTGCTTTCTGTCCCTAAGTCAATGGGCTCAGGGGATTCAAAAGGAAATGCTACATGTGAAAATTACATCTAAGAATATCTTTTCAAATTCCAAATTTCTCCTAAGCCTTTGGAAAAACATTCAATTCAGCCTGTAGGGAATGAGAAGTGGGTATCACAGAGTAGTAAGTGGTGGGTGTACTTTGTGATTTGTACAAAGGTCCTGAGCATTTTAGCTGAAATTCATTGGCATTGTACTTCTATCCATTTTGCTGAGTTGGTCTACATACTCAAGAAGTACCCAGAGATCTCAGTGATGACATTTACATTCACATATTTGCTGCAAGTGACCAGGTGCTGGCAGCAAAAGGCTGCAGAGGTAGTCTTGGGGCATGTGTATGTAAGAAAATGCAAAACACTGCACAAAACAGCAAGGAAAAAAAAGTGGGAAACCCTTGTGAGCACCAAGGTGAGAGAAGGAGATTGGGGAGGAGATACTCCAGGTATGGACCAGGGATCCCCTGCAACCCCTGGAAAGAAAGATACCTCTAAAAGACTGCAAGCCTTTTATGAATGTGGTGAGCACATTGCAAATCAACAAGTAAAAGCCTGAATTTCCAACAACTGTATGCCAAAAGTTATCTTCAAAATCAGTGGTAAATCGCTGGTAGAACATACTATACATTAAATGCTATCACGAGATTGATGTATTATGGAGTCTCAAAATCCAGTTTAATTAATATGGCATTAAAAAAAAAGCTTCATAGATATTTATCCCATTTTCTTCTAGGATAATAATCACACACAAAAGAAGATAGACAATCCATATATGGCATTAATAACAGCTTTAAAAGCCAATATGGACTAAATTGCCTTTTTTTTTGTTTGTTTTTTTGTGAGAAGAACCTGCGCGGTGAACTAGTAAATCCATAAGCTTTTAACACAATTTTTTACCATAGGGTTTGAGAAACTTTTAACTATGGCACACTGGGAGTTTATAGAAGAGACCAGAAGACAATCTTATAGCTTTTCCCACTACTCTCAAAACAGCTGTATAAGAAAATTTGACATTTTATGCATCCTTCAATTAAACAACATGCCTAAACAAAGCTTTCAATTTGTGGAGAACAGAACATAATTATTCATGTGGATATATACTATGCAGAACCTGGTGAATAAGATAAAACCATGGAAATACCATTTCCCTGCCTTCTCTGCCAGAAGCATTGCTTTTTGGTCCACCTGGGAATGTTTACAATAACAAAGCATCATATTCTAAAGGTTTGTAATAAATCAGTGGACCATAATGGTTTGCAATTTAAAGGTGTAATTATTTAGGCATAGGTGATTTATTTGGTAGATTTTAAAGGATGTTCTGGTGAGTAGGAAACAGGTTATAACTCAGTGTAGGTAAATTATGGCAATCTGTTGTAAGTGCCTGTGCTACTACAGACAAGTAATTTAAGACTATATTCTCAGAAGTTCTTAGACACCCCCAAGATGCAGTTAGGCACATAGGTGAATTGTCTACATTTATTAGAACAGTGACAATGCAAGTCCTGTGTATTTCAAGGGATTATGAAAACATTATCAATTATATTTTTTTACTTTTAAACCTTAAATATATTTGAAAATACATCTCTAACTACAGAAATGTAGAAACAATATTCTTTAGTGATTTGCACAGCATCATAGTCAGTGCAATATAAGGAAGCTTAGTTTTCGAGTAGTTTTACTTCTATGTTACAAAAAACAATTAACAAAACCTATTTTCTCATTCAACGTACATATTTTAAAATACTGATTTCTAAACCTCAGAAAAGACTCCACATTGTACAAACATTGTAATATTATAACTCAAATCTAATACTGTAAAAAAATTTTTGCAGGTTTGTTTAAATAGCACCCTCCAGATCTGGTTTTAATTCATAATGATATAAAGTTAAAAGAATAATCTGTCCTGTGGGACCACTCATAGTAGAGCAACTATTTCTGCAGCTGCTATCTTGTCTGAATTCTCCTGAAACAAAGGATTAAATCAGTAAAGTGGAAAGAAAAAAACAAACCAAGCCACAATTTTGGTTTGAATTTAGTAAAACACACACATGCTGTTCATAATCCTGGTTTGAACCTTGATCTTTAATTGAGAAAATGGAAACAATTACACCTCTGTCTTCCTTCCTTTCCACATTTTTCACAGCAGCCCCAGCATTCAGCCCAGGACTCTTGTTTAGATTTTTCAGTGGAGTGAAGGGGTCAAAAAGGGAGATAGGCACTGCTCAGTCTGTATCATAAAAATTTAACTTGGAAAGACACAGAAATTTCAACAAATGGTGTATTCCCCAAAGCCCATCCCCAGTGCCCTCTGCAGCAGCTCACACACCTCCTTCTATCTCCTTGGCTTTTCTAGAAAATGGAAGGGCAGTCTGCTGCTTCCTCTTAAACCTTGAATCTATGACAGTAACCACTGCTGCCTCTGGCAAATCCTATTGTCTTTTGGGGAGCTAAAAAATAATACTTCCTTGAATTAAATAAGGGCCTTGCTGTTGCTTTCCTAAGTACCAGTTAGGACCCTCTTTTGGCCCTGCCACTGCCCAGCTCCACACAGAGTAGAGTCATGAGAAGTTGATTCAGTCATCTCACAGACTTCAGATTAATGGCAATTTGGCTGCTTAATAAAGGCAACTTTAAGGCTTTCGGTTTTTTTAAGGGGACAAATTGAGAACAAGAATCTGATGACTGAACTGTAACTGCTATTTTTGACAGACAGGGAAAGAGCTAAATTATAATTTTAAGAGTTTATATCTGTTTCAGAATTATATCTTAAAATTTTTATGGCTTTTCATTTATCCTAGCATGATAAAAATATTAAGATCTTCTTGTTTTAAAAGCTGTCTTCTAGAGAGTATTATTGCTTAATATTTCCTCATACTTCATACATAACATCAAAAAAAGTACTTATTTTTCCTGAAACAAAGCTACCAGTGGGCTTGATTAATATATAGATGCTGTATAGTGCTGGGTCTACACTTTTCTTTTAACAGAGCAATATGTTCTGCTTATGCTCTCCCAGCCACACACATTTATACATTTTGCATTTTAAGATAATATATGGAACTTAATATTGTTATACAAAATGTGTGTTTAAGCATAGCACTTTTATTACAGACTGTGAAAGTTAGATGAAAATTTGCATAACATTTAGCAAAGCTAGATTTAAGAGTAACTCTGCATAGCATAGGTATATGTAGAAAAAAAACAGATTCATCTCTAAATATCATTTTAAGTATAAGTAGGTCACAAACTAGGAGATAAAATTCTCCAACAAGTTATTCTGCACAGGTCTACATGGTTGGCTGCACCTGGGTTATGCATGCAGCTGGGACAGAAATTGTAAAGTGATTTGATAGAAAATGCATACGAAAACGTGTACTGCCTATAGAGCATTATAAAAAAAAATTAAAATAAAAAATGTGAGTGTCCCACATGGCTAGTGGTTTTCTTTACAGGCCCACAAACAGATACTATATTTGCTGGACTAACTACATAGCCCCCAGCACACTGTGGGCACTATATAAACAAACTTATTCATTATATGGTAGATTTGCACTTAGACTTGTCAAGGGCTGTAGAGAATGTACTCAGAAAAAAACAAGGAGCAGGCCCCAAAACATAGACTGCATGTCTATAAATTCACTATTAGTTGCTGATTCTTTAGTGCTCATCTTCATTTCCCTGGCTTTGAATAATTTTTGCCTTCAGTAAGTAGATACATTCCTCTCTTCATACACTGAAAATTGCCTTGCTGCTTTGCCAGAAGTGCCATCCAAGTTGATGCCTGTTAATCTGTTTCTGCTATTCTTTTCCATTACTTCTGTAATTATCACCCATGAAAGTACAGGCCACATATAGATATCAATGAGATTATCAATAAGAGTCTATGAATGAGTTTTAATCTCTTCATAAGATCTCTTCAAGTTAGAGAATTATGTATTCATAAATTAGTATAGTCAGTTAAACAGAATCCACTGCTAAAACAAGCTTGAGGCCATAAAGAAAACATGAAATGTGACAAGAAGGAAGGACACCGGGCAGAACTAATATTATTCTAACCTCAACAAGTATTTAAAGCTTTTTTTTTTTTTTTCTCCCAGGGTTGGTGAATGTGGGTGGAGGGTTGTAGGACACAAAACTGAGAAAAGGGTGAATGATGAAGAATGATATAATGTGCAAAAGACTGAATTCAGTATACTCATTAATAGCTGCAGGGCATTTAAACCCTCTAAACAACCTAACTTCCTCACTGGTGAGGTTTTATTAGGCTTAAAACAACATGAGTCTTATGCAGATAACATATCACAGGAGAATCTATGATTTATTTCACTGAAAAAAAGATTCCTTACTTGTATTTGGAACGTGTATGTATTTATGCTCCTATTCTGTCATGAATTCCTCAAGAAGTCATATTATCAATCTGTTCTGATTACAGGATTTACAGTTTTCATATTGAAAAAGGAAGCCTTATGACATCTGTGTTAATCTCATGGGACAAAGGGATTTATAGCAGCAAAGCTACCCAGTACATGGTTTTGTGCACAAATGTGTATGTTCCAGCAGTGTTAGTTATTCAGTCTGATTACTCAGATTTTGTCAGTACCCATCAGGACTGAAGAAAAGTGTGAATTAAGGTTTTTGTATCACCAAAACCACAGAAAAACACAGTCAACATGTATACCCATATGCCTTGGTACAAATTAACATTTCTGAGCATCTGCAGTTCAATTTTATACAATATCCTTTATGCATATCAGACATAGTTACCTTGCAATGGAAAACACAAAGGTAGGAGCAAAAAGCTTAAGAAATTCTGATTCCCTCGCTACTTACTACACTTAAGATTGGGCTTTTTGTCTTCTGGAATGTTTAGTAAAAAATCATCAATGCATTATTAAGCAGAGTTAAAAAACTTACTACAACATATCCAGATAATGCTAGAAACTGTGAGAACACATGCAAAATTGCATACCAGAATAAATTCAAATATAATTAATTACCTTTGAGCTTGAGACAATACCTTAACTGCAGTCTTTGTTGCCTCTGATCACACCTCCTTTATTGTTTTCCATAGTCATTAGTAATCACTGAATCTAGACTTGAGCCTTTCTTGGTAGTCTGACAGTGAATCAAAAAACAGGCTTTAACTACATTCATCATTTGTTTCTTCAGAAATGACTTAGAAGTGCTAAAAGCCTTTAAAAAAAAAATCATCTTATCTACTAATAAGGCTAAAAAAAATCCACAGTCACAACCTCGTTCTGAGGATATTACATAGCTTCAGTTATCAGTATATCACATCCCTATCTTATCTCTACTTCAGGACCACAAGTTTTTGTGAATGACATTAATAGGCCTATTTTCACTGATGTAAATGATAGTGACCCCTGCTATTTGAAGTCAGAGGAGGGTTTTTCAAACCTGCTGAGAAGATGAGTCACAACAAGATTCTCAGTGTTAAACTGAGTAAATAGTTAAAATTATTCCATCTAAATTAAAAATTATTTTGTCTGAAAGTTGTCTCAATAGGGTAAAAGTAGTTTCAAGTAAGCAAATACTTCTGAAGAATTACCAAAATCTAATGAAAAGTTTTGGGCTTTTCTTGGAAGATGGAAAAAATCCCCAAACTCTTAGGTTTGCTGGACTTTTCCTATCTGTCAAAATTTCCTAGTTTAATTCCTAGTAGCAGTTAGTATAGAATAAGTCACTCTTTTGTTGCTTGGGCTCATGCCTTTCCAGCAGGAGCTTGGGCTGCTAGTTCACATGACAGTGAACATCTCCAGACCTTACTACACTCGCCAAGAACAAAGGAAAGTAAAGCACATTGCTCTGAGCTTCAGCCACTGTGATGCCCTCCTTTGCTGACCTGCGCCTCATAGTCTAAGCTTGCACAGGGTGCAGAGAATGATACCAAGGTGAAAGAACTGAGCAAAAATCCCTTCTACGAAAATTCAGTGCCCATGACATGGCAAATTTTGTCATCAATTGGTACAACAAAGTAGCCATAAGGCCTCGGTTCAGAAAGCTATAGGAATAACTGTACTACTGAGTATTTTGCATGGAAACGCTCCAGATACAATCTCTAAAGACTGTCTTGTCCTAAACAGGTCACTGTCTCCAAGCACAGCACAACTACATATGATGAGTGTCACCTAACACTAGGAGTAGTGAGGAAAAGGTTAGATCAGTGTTTTCAGAGTTAAAATATATAGAGAGGATTCAGGCCACAGCTGCTCCTGGGACCCAGGAACTGGGTCTAAAAAGACCCCAAAGAAACCCAGACAATAACCCTAAGAACTTAAAAAGTTAATTTCAGAAAATGGTATAATATACTCTGGAAAGTGTTTGTTTTGCCTGAACTGTTTCACCTTATTCTAATGAAAATGTGGAATATTACTCTGAATTCAATTATAAGGAAAAGATTAAAAAAAAAAAAAAGTTATTTTAGATACAGGTTTTTTTTCACATGCAGCTACTGCTTTTCAAGAAAATATCCACAAGATCATCTATGTAGTTCATGAGGCATATTTATGGTCATAAAATACTCAACGATATATGAGCCCATAAGTACTCATTAATGTTTATTAAGTCAAAGTCTGTTTTGCAAAGTATAAGCTTACATTCCCTAACTTATTATTTTCAATTTACAGTGCCATTAGTTATGCAATTTGGCATGTCTTCACTTATTATTTGATGGTTTAACACCTGCTTGTATTTGAGGGGTTTTTTTAAGCCACCATTAGCAAGTGACAAAGAGAGTAAAATCCGAGGGAATAGTCACAGTCTACTAGCACAATGCAGAAATAAAAACAGAGTTGTTTGGTTGGTTGTTTTTGTTGTTTTGTTTTGTTTGTTTGTTTGTTTTTTTCCCAGCAGAATGAAATTTATTCAGTGAAAAATACTGCTCTTTAAAAAAAGCATCTCAAACTTAGTTTTGTACTGGATTTTAGCTGAGGAGTCCAATAGAGTGTAATATGCCTTGCTTTATAGATGTATTTTCTTAATACTATACCTCTCCTCTGTGCGTGGTTGCTGCTATGGAAAATATTCTCAAGAAATGGCATAATGCAAGTGCAGGCTAGGGAGTTAGAAGAAAACAGACCAAGATTATCAGAAAATAACAAAAAAAAAATTCCTCACAAATGAGCAGATTACTTCTATAAGGACTGTCTTTATTAATAGCCTTGAAAGTACTTTGAAGCCTAGTTAATCTTAGCTAAAACCAAAAATTTCACAGTAGGTAAAATTACCAATACAATGCATAGCATAAGAGCATGAATGACAGACAGAGGATGGATCATTTTGCAGTTTTGCCTATTTTTTCTCTAAAGGCTTTTTTTTTTTTCAATTGGATTGAATTAGGAACAATAGGGGAAAAAAAATGAAGTTATATAATGATAAATTATTACTGCTAAGCCTTAGCCCACCGCAAAAAATTTTTTTTTCACATAAACCTTTCATGCCTTTTTCCTCTTTATAGTGCATCAAATTATGAAGAATTTTCCTTTGCTATGCAGAAATCCAGAGAAAAAATAAAACAAAACCCACTTTTCTCCCTTGTCTCTAATTTGCTATTTAAAGACAGCAGCACATACTTAAAGAATAATTGAAATTGGGCAGTGTGAGACTCCCAGACACATTACTGTAGTTTTGAGCTCAGCACAGAGGTGCAGTGCTAGTCCTGTCTTGACATGGTTTATTGGGCCAAGTGAAGAAGGAGAAGGCATGAGAAACATTAAACATTTCAAATAGCAAGCTTTTAAAATATGTTGCTTCTACTGCTCATTGCAAGAAATGTTCCTTCTCAGGGATTTTCAATCATGTCCTGTTATCTTCCAAAGTCATTAATGATAAGTGCAGTCCCAAGCACAGACCACAGCATCTCAAAGGTGACCTAAATTTGTACTTAATGCCGACTTGTCATTCCTACGCCCAACACATGTTTGGTTTGAACTGCAATGTTATGGTACCATATGCTAATATGGTAACTTTGTGTTGAAAACAGCATAATGGAAAAATGAACTTGCTAAATTCATGCTTGATTACTGCACGGTTTAGGCTGTGATTGGGAGGCATTGCAATTTTAATTCTACTACACTACAGATGAGCATTAATAATATACTATACGTAATTGAATGTGTTTCCTTAATCAGAGCTGGGAAAATGGATAGTTCAGTAAATCAGTTTTGGTTTTAGATCTTTCAGAGTTGAACATCTCTATGTGTTATCACAGAACTATTGTGACTTAGAAGGTACTAAAATATAAAAGAAAACAGCTACTTAAAATTTCACTCACTAGGAAACAGATTCTGACACCTCAAATTCAGGTTCAGTAAATTTCCAGCAGTTAACTGTTATCCCATGAGTAAAATTATCAAAGGAAACACTCCCTCCACTAACCTGGGTCACCAAGCAAGTCAGTTTCTCTACCACTGTCTTCATGGCTCCTGAAGCAACTGGCACTCTTGGACCAGAGACATGAATGAGACTTCTCAGTGACTTGACAAATCCTAAGCTACTAGAAGATGAAGCAGTATCCAAAGTCCTGAAGTTATGCTAATGAAGCCGTTTGCTTGGATGCTGACAAGAAAGAAAGCAGGAACAAAGCTGCTTCTCTCCACCACTGATGTTAACTACAGATGTCCACACATGAAAGGAGCCAGTGTTTCATTTTATGACACAATCAAAATGAAGCTCTTATGAAGATGCTACTGGGCTATGTCATGAAGATCTCCCAGCTGCTTTCATGGTCAGTAGGAATGTGTTTTCTTAGTATGGTATTAGAGATGCTCTTTTTTTTTGTTTGTTTGTTTGTGGCTTTTTTTAAACCAAGCTTTCATCAAACAGGTAGTATCTTTTTCAGCATAGATATCTTAGGTGAATTCTAGAATATAAATATAGCTATATGTCAAATTGAGTCATTTTTAAAATGCATTTTTAATACACTTGTAATTTAAGTGTATGAAATATCTTCTGTATGCCAGCTAGATTTCAACTGACCATTAAGAACATAATTATTGTGAATTACCCATAGCACACAAACATGTACTTCTAATAATGGTTTCTCACATTTCACAATAAATAGCTTTCAAAAATCCAGTTATATCTAATGAGCATAGAGCACCTCACTATTTAGCCTGCATTTTAATGTGGTCTGCATTTAAATATGCAAAAGAGATATTTCTACTCCCCTTTAAGCTACAAACAAAATAATGGCAACATGCCAGAAAAGTTTAGTATAATGTTACCTTTGTCCTTCACAATGCCCATTCTGCTTTGTTTCTTGATTTTGACAACCAGTGAAAATCCACTGAAACACTTTGCAGAGGTGACACTTCAAATACATTTTAAAGGTGACCGCATTTTATCAGGAGAATAGACTCCCAATCAATTCCCCTCAGTGGCTTTCTAACCAAAACTTGGAAATGAAGCAATTATCTACCACTTGTGGAAAATAACTGAAAACCACCATGGTTAAATAGCTACCTGAATCACTTCAGCCCACTGTATCTCCAGCTCCACTACTTCCACCTAACGTATTTTGCTTTATTTCAGTCCTCATTTTAACAAGATTAGTGTTGGTTACCATAACATCTATCTCAGGTCTATTGATTGCACACCCTCCTTTCCTCCTCTGGAACTGGGGATTACTGTAAGCATTGTTGAGCTTGAAAGTGATGCTGCCTTACCCTGAGCTGTAAGTATTCTTCGTGTCAACTAGTAGGAAATAAAGCAACCCATCTGCTTAGCAACACAGGTGGCAGAGAACATGCTGTCCTCCTGCTTGGCTCCCTGCAGGCAGGACCCTCTGACAGCAGAGTTCAGTTCACAGGCTCTGGATTTGTTACTGCAAGATCTAATGGGCGTTGAGTGGGACTGCTCTGCTGAAAGGTGGTACAAGCATATATGCACCAAGGCCACAGTTGAAGGGAAAAACTTCTAGGCATTCTTTATGGATTAAAGTTTCTTGATGTTTTTCTGTTCTTTCCTCCAATTCCCTTCCCAGCCCGAGATCACTTGTGCAAAACCAGACCAGCACAGTAATGACATTAATGTGTATTTTCTGTTGAACTTCTGGTAAGAGTTTTAAAAAATGGTGATAATTAGTGAAAACCTTCTAATGGAAAACTCTGAAGTTTTCTGCTGCTCTATTAAAAATATTTGGTTTCTTCTCCCTGAAATACCAGTTTTACAGATAGCTAATTTCTCTGTTCGTTTTCACCTATTATTCTATTTATTCCAATGGGAAAAAAAAGCCAACAACCCACCATTTACACCAAAGTCAGAAAAATATTAAGTATACTGGATACAGGGAATTGAAAAATCTCCTTCCACACAATCTCTTTTTGATTAACACTGAATGCAACCTGATTATAAGTAAGTTTTACATTTCTGCCCCATAATCTGTTCATAGTGACTGTTTTTTGAGGCACTTTTTCTCTACACTGAAGTAAAAAATACTTATGTATTTTACATGTATTGTAAAATTGTATTATATGCATTAATAAATACTTAATGTTCCAATAATTGGAACAAAACCCCACAGAAAAACAGTACTAATTAGACTTTCTTATGGCCACATGAAATAATGCAAGTGTTATGCATTGCTGAAATGGGTGGCAATAGCATCATATACATACATAAAATAAACAACCACAATTTCTATTTATTTTCTGAGAGACATTTTAATGTCAGGAAAAAAAATGATGTAGTGTTAAAATGTTTATGGAAGCATATCACAGTCACTTGTCTTTCAAATATTTTTAAAATATTAACACTTTTTCTATATTGGACTCCTAATAATATTAAATACCTGGAATTTCTTAATTACTAGCATAAATTCATGTCTGGATTGGGATTTAATCTTACTAAATTAAAGCATTATTATACATGAAATCTTAATATTTTGAGTTAAGGAAAGACTCTCAGCTGCTTACACATGATTATGTGGTTTGCCCAAGTAAAATGTGAAAATTATGTTTAATTGGAAAAAAAATCTAGCAGCTCATTTCCCTATTCAGTTAGTAAAATTTAATTCATACAGTGTCTAGGAATTTTTCATGGCCAGTTTCTAAGACACATTATAAAGCTGCTAGGAATCATATAATAAGACAAAATTGTGGTTATTTTTGTTTTAAGTGTGAAGGATTTCTTGAAAAATATGTCCAAATGGCCTTTTGATTCAATGTTTAGGGGGAGTTTTAATCCTTTTCACCTAAAACATATAGGACACCAGCAGGTTGTGGGAGCTTCTTTTCCCAGTGCTTTGTCTGTATGTGGTGGGAGCATAGCTGTTGTCCCCAATCTCCACCACCACTGAGGTCACAGGGGCACAGATATCCTCCATTGTTACTCAGGCTTTGCAGGAGAAGTAGTCTGCTCTTTCAGAACTGCTTTATTTTTCAACTCAGTTTTGCAGAGCTGGGAATATACTAGCCTGGCCAACTAATAACAAACACAAAAATAAGGGGGAAAAAAAAAAAAGAGAGATGATAAAATGAAATAGACTTCGTTATTTACAGTTAATATCATTATGATAAATTATGAAGTTGAATATAATATGAACACAAAGTTCAAATATAGGTCATTTAAAAACTGCAGTGTTATTTCCTCTTATATGGCTATCTGGACAAATCATCTTGTGAAAATCCTGTGAAAAAAATACTATAACCAACAAAACATCCCAATTTAAAACTAGTGGGTGTGCAAGGTGAGAAAAATGAAGACAGCTGTGAAACACCTCAGATTCAAAAGAGTTTAGTAAGAAAAGTAATTGGTTTCCACAAAACCAAACCATAGAGATTACCTAAGGAAAATTAATTGGCACCAGTGTATTCCCAAACTAGCTCAAAATAACTGCTATTACATGATGAAATACTGAAGAAGGAAACACACAGACAAATCCCACTATGTCTCTGGGTAGTTCCCAGCATTCCCATGAGTTTCTGCTCCATGGATGTCATGGTAGATGTAGCCCTGAGCCTTCACTGGCCTTTCAGCTAAACAAATTCATTACCTTTTAGTATTGCTCAGAGCTGTTCCACCACCTATTGAGTCAATTCCTGCTGTTCCAGCTATGCCAGAACAGATTGTCTTTAATCTGCAGTTTTCACAGGAACTGACTGGCTATAAACTGAATGGTTACAATGGCCACTGATATTTGTACAAAGCTTCTCTCTCCATTCTTAAGAAAGCTGGACCACCAAAATAGCTAGGGCTGTCAAATCAATAATTAAAAAATTGCATGAAGAGTGCACTAGAAATCTGACAAGGAATATCTTGAATAATTTATCTGATGAATAATATTTTACTATCTTCAGAGCTGCTCAGGTAATGATAAAAGCTATTTCAGATCCATTACTGGAGATGTTTGCAGATGCTGTTGGTATGTATAAGACAACTTGCTGTAGAGAGTTCTGTTTTGAAAGCTAGATCAGAGTTCTAAATATGTAGTTAGGCTCTTAAACCAAAACAGCCTTATTTTCAGATATCCTTAACAGGATTAGTCTCCACTGAAACTACAAGTTGTGACAAACTAAGCAATGTCTGCAAACTGAATGTAACTTAGCTGGAGTTTTCACTTTGCCAGTCCCATTTAACTTATAACCCACACGGTGGAGTTCATGTGACCTACAAATATTTATTTCTATCTCTCTCTATATATAGATATATAGCTTCTATTTAGCTGTGACTTCTTAAAAAAAAAAAAAAGACAGTTAAGTAATAAATTTTATGATTCTAAACTGCATTTTGAATCAATGCCCAAACTGCCTTTGCCACCTGGGCTGCTCAAACACAGGCAAGACTCAACTTCTGCCTTCAGCTGAGCTTGCATGTGTAGCAAGAGAGAAAGCTGGACAGTTCTATTCCAAGCACTCTCTCCTGGTCCCACCTTACAGGGCACATGGCCTGTGCACTGTGATCCCTCTCACTGCCACAAAGCAATTTCACATTTCCCAGAGTTCAGCAGAGACATCAGCCCAGGCTCCTTTCAGGATGTCTTACCATCACAAGCAGCAGTGTATTTACAGTAGTAGTGGCTGCTGGTGTCTTAGAACTGGCAATGTTGTCCCGGGGTAAATAATTTTTGAACTTGCTTGTGGCTCAGGAGGCTACAACACAGGCACATCTAGGTACATCAGATAATGCTCATTTCATGACTATCACTTGGTAAGCTTGCACATCCACATATACAAGCTCCCTGTGGCGATGGCTCCTTCTGCCATCAAGCAACTCTTTCTTAGCCTTCATAATCCAGCAATAAAAGAGGAGGCAGCCATGACAAGTATGAAAGGGCCCACATCTGATACTTGAGACTGAAGAGCACAGCTGAAGGAAAGTGCCTTTAGCCTTCCCACAGCTCAGCCAGATGCTAGAGATCCCTTTGAGGTGCAGGAACATGTGACAGGACTGCTGAGGTGTGATAGTAACACGAGATGCATCACATTTGCCACATGGAGACCCTAGCAGGCTCAGCAGCATCTCATTAGCTCCCAGCTGGGAGCACCTTACCAAACACTTTTACTGATATCTGGGAATTAACCTCCTTCAGACCAGGCCATTTTCTGGATCAACAGATCTTCCTGGGTTTATTGCTTAGATGTGGCTGGCAAACTTTCACAGCTCCTGTGGATTGCAGTATAATCCCTGTGTATACATTTGCTACTCAGAAAATAGAAATATCTCACAAGAATACTTGCAACCCCTATAAATGTGATTCTCCACACTGCTGCCACAGGACAAAGTCATTACACGCTTAGATGCTGGAACTGCATGTTCTCACTCTCAAACTTTGACTAACTTTCAGAATTTAAAAAAGGAAAACTAAATTCAAATTCTTCTTGACTCATCACATTTTAGCCTGATATTAATTATAAGCAGAGTAAGAAAGAGCAAGCAATCACAAACTTGGTTAGAGTGGTAAAAGCTGAGCTAAAATATATATTTAGTGACCAAAGTTTAAAAACTGTCTCACTTATACAATAAATATATGTGGGTGCACAGCTGGTTGAATAATGAAAATAAAATTATATAAAAATTAATTAAATCTTCAGCAAATCTAGCAGCTCAGCTCAGCTGTTTGCTACCACGTGTGATTCTGTTACACAGTTTGCACATGCAATATTGGGTACTGATGGCAGATGCTGCTAACAGATAATGCCACCAGTAGCTACTTGTGCCTAAGAATGACACAAAAACTTGTGAAAGTCAAGGATGCTGCAAAAATCATATAGCAGTAAGTCCCATAATGAGAATATCAGGCCACAAATTGTATAGTTACTATTATTTTTATCATTGTTTTCTTTTTTTTACCTCAAATACAATAGTGTTCTGCAAACTTTTGCCAATATTGCTGTAATTTCATCACCTGGGTTTCTCAGCAACCATCTGCTAGGACTACAAATGAAGTAAGAAATCCAGAGACTGCAAAATCCTAATTCTTAAACCAAAGCACTGTCCTGGTGCTTCTAGAACTTCTGACCCCAAAACTGAAGCTTTTGCAGCTCTTCTCCCTCATGAGCATGATACCAAAAGTATTTTTCTCTGCTGAGAGAGAACCAAACAGCCTTCAAAGGAGCCAAAACCTCTCCAGACTGGAGTAATTATACCTGCCAGCAGTAATGAGCAGCCCTGCTTCATCATGAACTAAGTACATTCCTTCATGCTTTACAAAATACCTTGCATTTCACAGTGTCTCACTGAGTTCAGTAAAAAATGTACCCAGGAAAATGGTTGAAGCTTGTACTCATATTCTATTTCATGCCCACCTTCATTTACCTCAAAAATTTTAGTATGCAGAGTAAATTACTCTGTATTCCAAAACTTTGTTCAAAGCTAGTATTCCATTAACAAATTCTAGCAACAATGAAGAGCCATATTCACACAGCAAAGGTAATTGTAGGTTTTGTTCTTGAGTATACTTTCCTGAGGCATGTGGTTCAGATAAATTTCTCCACAGAGCTACAATGACAACGCCAGTGGAAAAAAAACCTGAAAACCAACAAAACAAAAACCCCAAACAAACTAACAAAAAACAAACCCCAAAAACAAACCAAACCAAAACCAACAGAAGGCTTTTAAACTAAAATGGTAAGTTCTGCTAGAAATACAAACTAACTGTGTGCTTAGGGAATAAGAAGCTCCATTTGAAAGACAACTTATGGGAAAGGAAGTTTATCTTTTCAAGCACCTATTGCAAATAATGGACATCAACACCACCTGTGCAGAATGCTCCATGTGTCCCTCCACAACAAGAAACTGGGGATAAAGTTCAACGCCCAGCCTAGCAAGCATGGTTTAACTTCCCTCATTGCATGACATTAATTAAATGAATCTCATGCTGCCGAGAAACATCTAAAATAGATGAGCTAATGTGAAAGAAAAAGCCTACAGCTTTTCTTGCAATTGTGATCTTCCTGCCTCTGCACACATTAGAAATTAGACTTTCAATGAGGCGTATAGATAGGCAGCCTTGGTATCAGCTGAGGATTCTTCCTGAATACCCTAAAGGAATTGAAGGCTTCTTCTAAAATCCAATAACTTGGCTGAAAATGAAGTCCATATCCCTCAAGTCTTTCCCCTGCTCCCAGCAGTGAGACACTGTCGTGGTTTTGGTTAGTCACGACAGAAACAAAAGCAATTTTGTAAAATTTCTGTATTTTCTGTGAGAACTCATGCTCTAGATAACAGCTGCCGTCCTTAGATCCAACTAAATCCCTTTCTCATATTACCCACTCTCACCCTGAAGCATCCT
Source organism: Corythornis vintsioides (assembly GCA_025447755.1). Classification (NCBI taxonomy): domain Eukaryota; kingdom Metazoa; phylum Chordata; class Aves; order Coraciiformes; family Alcedinidae; genus Corythornis; species Corythornis vintsioides. Next base: position 65,748 of record JAOEGS010023982.1, read on the forward strand.
TTAACTTTTGAGCTGGTCTAGAGGTCCTAAATAAGATATTTTGTCAGCCAGAGCAGCGTTAAGTTCTATGTCTCCTTCTCTGGAAGCAGTTTGTCACCCCGTTCATGCCTATTTATATAGACTGGTGTAAAGGAGCATTAATATATCTCAGCATTTGCCTCTTCTTCCTTTTGTCTATATGATGACTATTTCATTTTTAATACTTAACTAAATATAGAAGATAATTTCTCTTTGCAGCAAGTTTAAACACTTATAACTTATTTTAAGCAGAATGTATTGTTTTCCTGAACTTTAAATGAGACACAAAGATATTTCAGCTCTACTAAGGGATTCTGCTGGACAGCAACCAGTTCCCTGAGAATTTAGCCAAATGGTTCCTGAGAAGACAGATTGACTGTTCTGAGGCTTCAGTGTTTCATGGCTCTGGGGAAAAACAAAGAGTGAACTGCTTCTGCACTGGTGACAGAGGGCTTCCAGAGTTCACATTTATATTTTCTTTCGCAGAGAATTGAAAGGAACATTTTTGCACCAAATGAAGAAAGAATACCAAAAGTAAAATATTGGAATGCTCTGTAAAATTAAATTATCTTTCATTTCCTTGTTTCAGTTCTAGTCACTCGCACCTTCACATTTATTACTATTTACATAGTAGATTTTTATTTTAAAATTATTATAATAAAAAAAAAAA